>PISX010000587.1:0-13856 GCA_004024625.1 Mellivora capensis
AAAAAAAAACAACCTTTCATTTATGAAATTTCAAGTAAAAAACTAGAGAGAATACTATAGTGAGTTCTCATGAAACTATCCCTTAGGCTTCAGAAATAACTAAGTCCAGGCCAGTCTTATTTTTATTCACATTTCCCCTTTTCCCATATTATCTTGAAGCAAGTTCCAGATAACATACTGTATTTTATCTGTGTTTTTAGTAAGTATATTTATTTATTTATTCACTTATTTTAGAGAGGGTCACATGTGGGAGGGGTGGGACAGAGGGAGAGGAAGAGAGAGAATTTCAAGCAGACTCCCTGCTGCACACACAGCCTCGTGCAGGGTTTGATGTTAAGTCCTTGAAATCAAGACCTGTGCTGAAACTGAGTGGGGTGCTCAACTGACGAGCCACCCAGGCACTCCTGGTGAGTATCTTTAAACTACAGCATTCAAAACAAAATAAAACCCACATCATCTTACCTTAAATTCCTTAAATATCCAGGCATGTTTGAATTTTCAGTTCCTCTAATCGCAGCTTTGATAGTTTTAGTCAGATGCACATACTACAGTTTGCTGTTGTTTCTGTGTTTCTTAAGTTCTTACTGCTTTTCTTTTTTTACCTTGAGGTTTATTTGCTGGAAGAAATGGTTTTGTGTTGTACAAAATTTTCTGTAGTATGGATTTTGCACCTGAATGGTGTGTCATTTTTAGCACATTGTTCTGTCCTCCGTATTTTCTATAAATTGGGAGTTGGATTTGGAGACTGACACAAATCACTTAAAGAGAATTATTTTCCAGATTTGTAAACTTTTGTTCTTTTATTTAAAATTTTTTTTAATCATCTTTTTTTGTTTGCTTCTTTTTTTTCTTTCTTTTTTTTTTTTAAGACTTTATTTATTTGATGGAGAGAGAGAGAGAGAGAGAGATCACAAGTAGGCAGAGAGGCAGGCAGAGAGAGAGGAGGAAGCAGGCTCCCTGCTGAGCAGAGAGCTGGATGCAGGGCTGGATCCCAGGACCCTGAGAACATGACCTTGAGCGGAAGGCAAAGGCTTTAACCCACTGAGCTACCCAGGCACTCCTGTTTGCTTCTTTCTTTAGATTTTATTTTCAAGTAATCTCTGTGCCCAAGGTGGGTTTTGAACTTAGAATCCCAACAAGAGTTGCATGCTCCACCGACTGAGCCAGCCAGGCACCACTCCAGCTTTTGTTCTTTTAAATCCTTAAGTTGGCCTGCCTGAGAAAGCTTTTGCAGAGTATCCTTTCACAGTTGCTCTTTTCGCTGCCAAAAGAAGGGAGTAATTCTTTTTACTGTGTTGTCTTGATACTGGGTGTTAAAAAAATTGGCATTTGAAACAACATATGGACTATTACAAATGTTGGTGTCAGGGTTTAAAAAGCAAATGACTCTGTAACAAATGGTGTGTCGGTCAGGTGCTTCTGAGTGTGTTTTATCAAAATTGAAGGGAGAGTTAATCAGATTGCTGTCTGAGAGATAATGAGAAAATAATTCTTGATGATAGTTCACCGAGATTTTTGTCATGAAACTAGTGCATTGAAAGAATTGTCATTAAAAAAAAAAAAGAAAGAATTGTCATTACTTTCACATAACTCCTTCTACTTAATTATCTACTTGGGTCAGCATAGTCTTATTAATAACTTTACAAACAAGTGTGTCAATTAACGAACACTGTGGTATTTTAGCAGTATTACTTATTGTGGATACCTGTAGGCATGGGGCTTGGGGTCAGGGAGAGGAACCCCTGTCCATGTACCTTAACAGATTCACTTATAATGAAAAATGTACTTTTTAAAAAAATTTAATGCTTATTTAAAAAAAATTAAAAAAATTAAAAAAAAATTATTTGTCAGAGAGAGAGGGAGAGAGAGAGAGAGCACAGGCAGACGGAATAGCAGGCAGAGGGAGAGGGAGAAGCAGGCTCCCTGCCGAGCAAGGAGCCCCATGTGGGACTCGATCCCAGGACGCTGGGATCACGACCCGAGCCGAAGGCAGCCGCCCAACCAACTGAGCCACCCAGGCGTCCCTAAAAAATTAAAAAAAAAAAAAAAAGATTTTATCTGTTCATTTGAGAGAGTAAGAGAGAGAGAACATGAGAGGGGAGAGGGCCAGGGGGAGAAGCAGACTCCCCGCTGAGCAGGGAGCCTGATGCGGGACTCAGTCCTGGCACTCCATGATCATGACCTGAGCTGAAGGCAGTCGCTTGACCAACTGAGCCACCCAGGCGCCTGAAAAATGTACTTTTAACATGTATTTTACCAAAACTTGTAATACACTTACATTTTGAACAGTTACATCCTAATAATGGTTGTAGTAATAATGCAGGAAAAAAATGTTTTCAACACTTAGAGCTTGTGATTAGATGGACTTTCAGTATTATTTCAGCTTATATACCCTTTTGTTGTAGAGATTGGATGATCAATAAAATACTTTCAGGCCTAAAATAATATTCTATTATGATCAAGTACAGGGGATGAAGAGGAATGGAAATTCGTATTCCAGGAGAAGGGAACAGTCATAAAATTTCTGACTGTTAGGAATGATCATAATCCAGTTTCCTTTGAATACTTGCGTGATGTAACAGTTTATTAAAAAATATTAATAATATCTTGCAAACAACTGCTTTGTAACTAGTTAAGTTGATGAAAAACTTAAATGTCAATGTGCAAATGTTCTGAGATGTATAGTTTGTCAAGGTTCTTTGGTTGATGAGCAAAACATCTGAAGTCCCTTGGCACTCAGTTGATGTCAGGCTCTTTGTTGACTATATTGGTGATAAAATGACTAAAGAGTTATGTTCCTGGCTTTCACAGGGTAGATTCTCTAGGAGAAACTACTGTATCTATGTCTGAAGCAAAAGACATAACTTTATAAAAACACCAAATGTAAAGACGCTTGTGTACTAGCTACTTCTCTTCTCCCACCCCCTTCTTGGCAGGCAAGCACTGGCTCTTTAGGGTGTATAAACAGCATTACAAATCCTTATTTTATATTTGGAATTTTAAGTCAGCCCTTTTCCACCTTGTGTGTTCTTTACCAAAGCATAGGCTGGAAAATAAATTTTATTAAAATGAATTTTTAAGGCAATGATTATAAGAAGATTGGAAAAATGGTGATTGTGTTAAAATTTTTAAAACATTTTTAAAGATTAAAAATTATTATTCATATCTTAGTAATTGATATTGTCCATATAGGAAACAAAGGAAAAAAATAATTTTCACATGGCTTAATATTTCATCATTACGGTAAGTTAGCATATGTGCCCCTCCTTCACAAACAATAAATAGGAAGGCTAAAATGAAAAGGTTAATATAAACAAATTTTTAAACTAATTTTTTTGGCTTGAAGGAAGCTCTGTGTCCCTAGGTTTTTAAATCTTTGTGCACCAGGTTGGTCCTTTTGCTGAGGATGAGGCACTTTTGTGGTAGTGTTGCCATGGTGACTGCCTTCCAAGTGCTGCCTCAAGGTCACTCATCACTCATAGCCAGGAATACTTGGAATTTGTTAAAGAAGAATATCCACATTCAGTGGACAAAATGAAGTTAATTTTCACATTGCACTGTTCAGTCAGATCTAGCAAAAATGTACTTGTAAATAGTATTTTGTGTTGACAGTACTGATAAACTATATTTTCTTTGAGTATTGAATTTTAACCTTCCAGTTAGAAGGCTAATGGTATATCTAGAAATTATCCACAGCCATATGTTGTAATAACTTGATATCCCATTTGTGATTTTGTTGTAACACAGCAACTTTATTTTATTGCATTTATGTTTGAGTACATCTAAACATACCTGCCTCAGTGTTTTGTTTTTTGATAGGAGACAAAGGCAGAGATTCCTTTAACATTCCTTTTCTTTTTGGTAAACTTAGCTTGGTGTCTTTAATTGCCAGTTGCCATTAGCTTTTGTTCATTTTAGGATGATCATTTTATTTTCTCCAAACTGGATTTCAGAGATTTGTCTACCTGGCTTCTGTTTCATGTACTCTTTGTCTCATACAGCTGTTAGTTTTCCTTGTCTTCCTTTCTGGATTTGGTTTAATAGAGATGTTCACCATTAAAGATTTTCCTATATTGTTATCAAACTGGGTTTCAGTGAAGGGAAATGTTAAAAGAAATGCCTCCGTGCATTATTTATTTTCTTAGGAATCTTATTCTGAGGAGAGAAGAGTCAAAGCCTTGTGCCTCTGGAAGGTGACTTTGAAATCAGAGATGAGAAACCTTACTCTAAAAAAGAAAGTGCCATTGAAACAAACAAAAATTACTATTCAAACATATATGGCTAGACAATTTGGTCTTTCATCTAATTAGCATCCAACTAGTTGCCCTACCTCCAGGGGAATTAGCTGAATTGGTTCTCATAAAACATTTCATCTCTGCTTCTGCAGAGCAGACACCTTTGTGATGTCTGATCAAGATATTTTACATGCTTGAAATTTCAATGAATGCAGAGCTCTATAGATAGCATTGCAAATATGCCAGGTAGTATATGCCAGCAAACGTTTATTTCATTTATGCATATTTATGAAACCAAGTATATTATATGATGCTATTTTTTCTAATTTATTTGGAAAAAGGAATTTATTTAAAACTGTAAGCTAAGATGTGAGGCAATGTGATGTAGAAAAAAAAATATTAGACTGGGAAGTCAGGGCTCTGCATTAATCTTCTTTCTAACTGTGTGAGCTTGGTCAAGTCACTTTTCGTACTTCATTTTCCTCATCTGTATAAAGCAAGGTGGTTCCGTTTTCATTGTGACTTTCCATGATCCTAGTCTCAGTATTGTTCTGTGTATTAACATTGGGTTATAATCAGAAACAGAGAAGTATTGCAGTTCATACTAATCTAAAATGCTGAATCTTGCTCTTTTTTTTTTTTTTTTTAAGATTTTATTTATTTGTCAGAGAGAGAGAGAGAGAATGTACAAGCTGGGGGACCAGCAGAAGGAGAGGGAGAAGCAGACTCCCTGCTGAGCTGGGAGCCTTGTGTGGAACTTGATCCCCTGGGATCATGACCTGTGCTGAAGGCAGATGCTTAACCAACTAAGCCACCCAGGCATCCCTTAAAATGCTTAATCTTTCCAACTAATTTGTCTATTTTATTTTTCCTTAGGTTACCGTTAAAATGATTTTGTGTTCTAGGTGCATATTTAACTAGGTTATTTTGAAAGGAGGGGAGGTTTGAAAGTGTGACTTGGTTATATGGCACATAGATAGCAGTTTTTAAAATGTTTTGTGACAAACTCCACAAAATTAGAATTGACTATAGAAATAGAAACCAAAAATATCAAATAGAAGTTAATATTAACTATCTTGAACATTGGCTTCATATAGATTCTAGGTTTTTTCAGTAAGGAGGGAGGGTTAATGTGTAATATATTTTTCTTTGAAGTTTTCCTTAACACATCCCATTACATAGTATAGGAAAGCATTAGTCTGAAAAAAAAATGGTGCATATTCCTGTTTATTTAGTAGGAAAAAATTAATATTTTGAGTTTCAAAGAAATATACAGTTTATAGAGTATATGAGCAAAAAGTGGAAGCTATTTGTGGTTTGGTATTAGATCTTTTCATACTCTCTTCCATGCATATATAAACACCTAGTTTTTACTTTGTTGGGTCATATTGTGCTTATTCTCCCATGGCCTTATTTTAGTCAGTATGTAGAGATTGACTTTATTTAGAAAATGACAAATATGCCTTCCACTGTAGTCTAACATTAAACCAGACTTCTGTTGATTGCCTGGTAAAACAGTGTCACAAAAAATATCGTTGGGGTGCCTGGGTGGCTCAGATGGTTGGGCATCTGCCTTCAACTCAGGTCATGATCTCCAGTTCCTGGGATTGAGCCCCGTGTTGGGTTCCCAGCTCGGCGGGGAGTCTGCTTCTCCCTCTCCCTCTCGCTCTCCCCCTGCTTGTGCTCTCTCTGTTTCTCTCTCTCAAATGAATAAATAAAATAAAAAAAAATCTGTTTTCTATCACTTTTATCCACTTGTGCAAGTATTTCCATAGAATAGATTTCTCTAAGTTAAGTTTTTTGGGTCAGAGGGATATCCTTAATGTTTGGGTAGGTATTTCAAAATTGTCTTCCAGAAAGCTGATAGTCCTGTTAACAGTGACACCTACTTTTCATGCACATATTTTGGATGATGATCTTATTATAGCTCCTATTTATTGAGTACCCTCTTTGTGTTAGGAATTGTGCCAGGTGCTTAATATAGCTCTCTCTAATCCTGATAATCTGGTAAAATATTATTTCATCCTTATTTACAGTTGAGTGATCTGAGGGTCAGAAAAGTAACTTCCTCAAGGCCACAAAACTGGCAAATGGCACCAGTGGTTTTTAAATTGCCGTTTTTTTGAATCCACAGTTTGTTTCTCCTGTCCAAAAACAGTGTCTCCAATTTGCTCATGTTGAGAGGACTGTCTTTAATAGGTACACATAAAAATTCAGAATATGCATATTTTCCCTCAAAAAGTGATTAATACATACTAATAATACTTTAGATCAGCCATAGCCCAAATAGTGTAGATAATGTACTTTATTTAAAAAAAAAAGGGTACATGAGCAGCAGCTCTTTCTGCCCCCTGGTCTTGTCCCTGTGCTTTAATAAAACACCATTTTGCACTTCCCCCAAAAGTGTGCATTGATATGTAATTCCTGATTCTGGCTTTAGGTATTTGGTTTTTTGATTTTGGAAGTACATCTGTTTCTTTTTCTCTTTTTAAAGATTTTCTATTAAGTAATTTCTGCACCCAGTGTGGGGCTCAAACCCACAACCCTCAGCTCAAGAATCTCATGCTCTACCAGCTGAGCCAGTCAGGTGCTCTGGAAGTGTGTCTGATTCTAAGTGGTGTTGAGATTAGCTTGAGGAACCAGTGACTGCGACTAGGAACATACTGCTAGTCTATAAACCAAGTCCAGTGTTAGGAGGAGTAGGCTGTATTGGTTTGCTGGTGTTGCCCTAACAGTGTACCCAGGTCAGGTGCTATATAAAAGAAATTTATTTTCTTACAGTTCTGGAGGCCAGAAGTCCAGGATCAAGGTATCTGCAGGATTGGTTTCTTCTTTTTCTTCTTTTGTAAGATTTTATTTACTTATTTGAGAGAGAGCGAGAGTGCACAATGCGGGGGAGTGCACAATGCGGGGGCGAGAGGGGGCTGGGCAGAGGGAGAGGGAGAAGCAGACTTCCCACTGAACAGGGAGCCTGACACAGAGCTTGATCCCTGAGCTGAAGGCATATGCTTAACTGGCTGAGCCACCCAGGTGCTCCAGGATTGTCTTTTTCTGAAGCCTCTCCCCTTGGCTTGTAGATGGTAGCCGTCTTCTATGTATATGTTCATGTTTGTGTTGAAATTCCCTCCTCTTATAAGGATACTAGTCATAATAAGACACTAATGACCTCATTTGAACTTAATTGCCTCTTTAAAAACCCCATTTCCAGAGGTGCCTGTTTGGCTCAGTTAGTAGAGCATGCGACTCTTGATCCTTGGAGTTGTGAGTTCAGGCCCCACAATGGGCTCTACGCTGGGCATGTATCCTACTTAAAAAACAAACAAACAAAGGCCCTATTGCCAGATACATTCACGTTGAGATACTGAGGGTTAGGGCTTCAACATATGGATTTTGGAGGTTGCAATTTAATCCATGACATAGGTCATATTTGATCTTGCCTATTTTAAGGATTTTAGAATTTTTATGTCATGTTTAAACATGTGATTTTTAGATGTCCTTTATACCTTTGAAATGACTTTGATTTAGCAATATGAAGATACTATTGTTAGCAATTTTTTTTGCTCTACTAAGTGTAAACGTGTTTAATTTAGCTAATAATTATAACTCATTCTTATAAAAATTTTTTGGGGGGCAGAATTTAGAAGAAGTATTCATTAGAAAAGAAGCTAAGGAAGTGAGGAACAGTAAGAGGCATGCAGCATTTGCTACCAGGCTCTTTCTAAGATTTCTTCTATCATAAAGTAGTAGTATCAGTAGTTCCTGCTTATTGCCCACTTGATACATGTGTTAGGATCTGAGTATCTTTTTTTTTTTTTTTAAAAGATTTATTTATTTATTTGACAGACAGAGATCACAAGTAGGCAGAGAGGCAGGCAGGGGTGGGGGGAAGCAGGCTCCCCATGGAGCAGAGAGCCCGATGCGGGGCTCGATCCCAGGACTCTGGGATCATGACCTGAGCCGAAGGCAGAGGTTTCAACCCACTGAGCCACCCAGGCGCCCTGGATCTGAGCATTTTAAGTGCTTTATGTAATTCTCTCCCAGTTCTCACAACAACCCCATAAAATATTTATTTTCACATTTTATTTATTTATTTTGAGAGAGAGACAGAGTGAGGAAGAGAATGAGAGGGTAGATCAGAGGGAGAAGCAGACTCCCCATGGAGTTGGGAGCCTGATGTGGGACTCAATCCATTGACTCCAGCACCATGACTTGAGGCAAAGGCAATTGCTTAACCAACTGAGCCCCCCAGGTGCCCAAGTTTTTTTTTTTTTTTTTTTTTAATAATTTTATTTACTTAGTTGACAGAGATAGTGGGAGAGAGAGCACAAGCAGGGGGAGTGGCAGGAGCAGGCTCCCTACTGAACAAAAAGCCTGACATGGGGATGGATCCTAGGATCTTGAGATCATGACTTGAGCCCAAGGCAGATGCTTAACCAGCTGAGCCACCCAGGCGCCCCCCACCCCCAGTATTTTTTATGTCTGTTTTAGGATGGGGCTCTCAACTGGATAGACTGTCTGTATCTAAAGTTTGTAATCTTTACTGTCTTCTCATGTTCTGTGTATTTGCAATGTGTCTTTTATGACTGGTTTCTTTACCATATTGTACATGATTTCATCTTTTCTGGGCAGGCTGGTTTCCTCACATACTGCAAAGCATGGAGGAGCCTTAGGTTTTCTTTTTAGTATTTGGCTGAATTCCAAAAAGCATTCCTGGAACAGAAAACCGAAGGCATTTGGTGTTTTATAGCATGACATTAAGTCATAAGGGTGTGTGTATGTTTTAAATTCCAGAAAACTGTAGTAGCTGTGTTGGCATCTTTAGTTATATTTTAACTTTTATTTTTATTTTTATTTTTATTTTTAAGAGGGGGAGAGAGTGGGAACAGGGGGAGGGGCAAAGGGAGAGGGAGAAAGAATTTTAAGCAGGATCCACTCCTAGCCTGGAGCTCAGCTTGGAGCTTGATCTCATGACCACCTGGATGGAGATACATGACCTGAGCCAAACTCAAGAGTTGGATGCTTAACTGACGGAGTCCCTAATTATATTTTAACTTCTTGAGTTCAAGAGATTTATATCCATTCCACAAATTATTTGATGGCAGGCTTATTCTTGTTTTTCAGTACTGTTTCACTTTATTTTCATTTGTCCTTGTAACCAGAAAGGTAGTCTTATGTATAGTAGTAGAATATCTTCTTCAGAGAATTTCTTAAATGTTATGAGATTTAAAACTTTCTTATATATTGGTAAGTAACTTTCAGATGTTTCAACTTCTTTATGGGGAATGATTCTGCCAAGATCAGAGTATCCTGTGTATCATCTGTATCTTTACTCCTCTCATCTATTTAATCTAAATTTTGTATGCCTGCTCTAAGTAGGCACTGTGGCTAAAACAATGCAGAGACTCGGACTCTGTCTTCAAGAGGGGGAAGAGCAAGAAGAGAGGCATCTACCAGGTGGCAAGCACAGTAGGGATGTTTAAAATTGTCATTGGGCTCATTGGAGGAGTATATAACCTAATTTGGGATTGGAGAGTAGGCTGGAAGAGACAAAGTGGAAGCACCTGGTTGAGCTTTCAAGAGGAAAAGTGTTATTGTAAGGTACACATTGGTGGTGGGTGGGTCAGTAGAATAGCATTCTGACCAAGAGTGGCTTCTACAACAGGATTTGGTGCAGTTGGGTGTTTTCTGGGAAATGTTAAGTTCTTTAGTGTGGGTGGACCATTAGGTACAAGGAGAGGTCTTTAGAAATCAGCAAGAGAAAGGAATTTGAGTTTTATAGGAATGGAAAGATTGCCCTGATTCAGCTGAGGATTAAATTAAGTGAAGAATAAAGGTAGGCTTTTGGAGTAATCCAGGGAAAATGTACTACCTAAACCATTAAAGGGCAGTAGTAATGGGATTAAGATGAACTGGACAAATTCGGGAAATATTGAAAACTAATGATATCAGGGGATGTTGGTAGGCAGGACATGGACTTGTGAGAGCATCTTGTGTCTCTGAGGTCCTGATTTACTTATAGTAGGCAGTTAGTAAAAGTTTGTTGAATGAGTAAATGAAATAGGTAATTTTGTTGATGATCAGAGTTTATAAACCTATTTCTTTTCGCACTTGATGTTTTTAGGTATCTGGGTATTGCTGTTATGGGAATGCAGTGGTGGAATTTTCACATTAGTCTATATAAAAAATTGCTGAAAGACAAATTGTCAAACTGTTTTCTCAAATATCTCCTAAGTTTACATATGTGCAGACCTTCTGATAGAATTCAGGTCTTCTCAATTCAGATGTTCTTTGGGGTATCTCATAGGATACTTTTTTCTTGTGGCCACACTTGAAACATACTAAACTTTCATAAACACCCTTTTCGAGGGCTTTATTTGGTATTTTGTTCTGAAGATAATAAATTAAATCTCAGCACTAACTTAACCTCATTGGTGTGTTTTGAAAAATGGTAATTTGGGGGGAGGAAAATTTACCTTCCCTCTACAAGGTTTTTTTAGATTGGTCAAAGAATTAAATTGACATGAGACAGATTAACAGGAGAAAATCAGTTTAATTATGTGTGTAAGGGGGGCTCCTTAAGAATATGACAGGTAGTCATGCAGTTGAGGTCATATGCCATTCAGATTGAAGGGGTCAAGGACTTCAAAGGGAATGAAGACAATTCACAGGAAGATGAGAAAGAGTAAATGTTTGCTGGGCCATTCAGAAACAATGGGACATAGAGCAGTGGAATTTTAACAAGTAGTCTGCTGATTTCATCCTTGTCTACCACACCTACTTCATATTATACTGTAGTTATCTCTGATGATAGCTCTCTTCCTGGAGTAAGTGTTCTATCTAAATTCTAGGGGGGGGGGAGGTCAAAGGTTCTTCTTGTTCTTGGAAATGGCCTAATATAATCCACATGCCAAAAACACACATTTTGGAGTGGCAAATTTTGTTCCTCTACAAATTGAATTGACAAAATTGGTTGTGACTTTTTTTTTTTTAAAGATTTTATTTATTTGACGGAGATCACAAGTAGGCAGAGAAGCAGGCAGAGAGAGAGGAGGAAGCAGGCTCCCTGCTGAGCAGAGAGCCCAATGTGGGGCTGGATCCCAGGACCCTGGGATCATGACCTGAGCCGAAGGCAGAGGCTTAACCCAGGTGCCCCGGTTAACTCCTTTTTAAAGGAGACTTTGTCCTAGGGCAATCCTAAAAAGTCAGGTTTCCTCGAAAGCAGTGGTTTTCAAAATTTCAGAGCACACCAGGATCACCTGATAGTTTAAATCACGGATTGCTTGGACCCACCTTCAGAGTTTACTGTACTAGCATAGGGTTCAAGAATTTGCATTTCTGAGTTCTCTGCTGCTCTGGGAACCATAGTTGGATAGCTACTGCTCTGTGACAAGTGGAGTTACTGATAAGGAAGGTATATTGAGCACTGAGTAGGAAGTTGAGGGTTTTGATTATGGTAGGATCTTGTCACCACTAATGGTTTTCTAGACCTAAGATTCCAAATTATGAAAAAAAGGGAATGAGACTATACAACTATTATCCCTTGGTTACATATTGGAAAAACATAGTTTTAGGTAGTTGCTGGGTACCTGTTTTTACCTTTGTGTTCCTCCTCCCCCCCAAATTGCAAATTTGTTGCCATTGGGTAATTTTAGAATCAGAATTTATACAATCACAGTGATTAATACAATTAAAATTTGGGCAGAAGGATAGTACAAAATGTGTAAGTTTGGAATTCCTGCTATTCTGAGTTCTGTTAATCTCTGTTACTTTAGTTGTGAGACATTGAGGATGTTATTCTAACCTATCTAAACTTTAGATGTCTTATACATGGATAATTAAATGCTGTGCAGCTTAGGATTCTAGTAAATGTTTGTTCCTTTACTTCTGTTTATGGTAGGATCTAGTTTAAAATAATTTAAACAGTTTGTTTTCCTAGGTTCAAAATAGTGAATGAAAATAATTGGAATGGCAAAAGGGGTAAAAGTTATTTGGGGTTAATTGTATGCAAGACACAGTCTTTCATGGTATAGTTTGATCACTTAATGCTGGTGCTAACCCATTATTTATTTACTTATTTGAGAGAGAAGGAGAGAGCATGTGTGTGCACACATGTGTGCATGTGAGGAGGGGGAGAGGGAAAGAAAGAATCACAAGCAGACTCCCCCACAGAGTGTAGAACCTGATGTGGGGCTGGATCTTATGATCCAGAGCCCATGACCCGAGCTGAAATCAAGAGTTGGATACTTAACCTACTGAGCCACCCAGGTGTCCCAAACCAGATTTTCTTAATCTAGATTACAATCTAAGGCATTTAGGGAAACACTGAATAAATCCTTTTTTGGGCAAGTGATAGGCCCCATTTTTTTTTTTTAAATTTTTTAAATTTATTTATTTGTCAGAGAGAGAGGGAGAGTGAGAGAGCGAGCACAGGCAGAGTGGCAGGCAGAGGGAGAGGGAGAAGCAGGCTCCCTGCCGAGCAAGGAACCCGATGTGGGACTCTGTGGGACTCGATCCCAGGACGCTGGGATCATGACCCGAGCCGAAGGCAGCCACTTAACCAACTGAGCCACCCAGGCGTCCCGATAGGCCCCATTTTTTAATGAATATGAACTGTAAGATGAAATTTAATAAAATAGTTCTGGTTTAAAAAATGGTTTGACCTTTTTGGTAACTGGCGTTGTTGCTGAAAAGAGTTTAGTCAAATTTCAAGTATCAAAACCTAAGTATAAGGGAAAACAAATATTAGATGATTTGGAAGGATGCAAGCTTAGTTTGGGCTATGCTGGGTTAGGGAGTATGTGTTAGATGCTATATCATTGTACCTGTTCGGTGTCCTTGAATTTGAGATTGCCTTATTTTGGAATATTATGTTGCTTTTCATTGATTGGTTATATTTTGCAAGAATGTTGTGATTAGGGGCGCCTGAGTGACTCAGTGGGTTAAAGCCTCTGCCTTCAGCTCAGGACGTGGTCCCAGGGTCCTGGGATGGAGCCCCGCATCCGCGGGCTCTCTGCTCAGCAGGGAGCCTGCTTCCCTTCCTCTTTCTCTGCCTTCCTCTCTGCCTGCTTGTGATCTCTGTCTGTCAAATGGATAAATAAAATCTTAAAAAAAAAAAAAAAAGAATGTTGTGATTAGAAAGTTCTCCATAAAAGTGGTTTTTGATGCCCCCCCTTTTCCTATTTAACACATTAGTATAAGCCATGTTAGTATAAAGAATTTTCCTAATAAAACATGTTAATATAAAAAATTTTTTGCTGGGGTGCGCCTGGGTGGCTCAGTCAGTTAAGCATCTGCCTTTGGCTCAGGTTATGATCCCAGGGTCATGGGATCGAACCCCCTATGTCAGGCTCTCAGTTGTTTTTCCCTCTCCTCCCTGCTCATGCTGTCACTATCTCTGTCTCTCTCTCTCAAATGAATAAATAAAATCTTAGAAAAAGAATTTTTTGCTGGGCTTTTACCTGAATAAATCTAATTAATGGCTCTAATGTAGTTAAATGTACGCAGATTGGTTTAAGCAGAGTGGCTTAAAGCTGCTTAGAATATTTTTATTATGTTTGGATTTCCCATTTATCACAAATGGAATCTTAGCATACTTGAGGGTGTGCTTCATCAGACTGGACA
>PISX010000587.1:13956-246971 GCA_004024625.1 Mellivora capensis
GCTCTTTTCTTTTTTTAAAAAAAGATTTTATTTATCTATTTGACAGACAGATCACAAGTAGGCAGGCAGGCAGAGAGAGAGGAGGAAGCAGGCTCCATGCTGAGCAGAGAGCCCAATGCGGTGCAGGGCTGGATCCCAGGACCCTGAGATCATGACCTGAGCTGAAGGCAGAGACCCAACCCAGTGAGCCACCCAGGCACCCCTATTAGTGTCTTTTTTCTTTTTTTAAGATTTTATTTATTTATTTGACAGACAGAGTTCACAAGTAGGCAGAGAAGCAGGCAGAGAGAGAGGAGGAAGCAGGCTCCCTGCTGAGCAGACAGCCCGATTAGTGTCTTTCTTTTGAAAGCCTGAACATATTTTCCTCCTGGAGTGCTTGAAAGAACTGCCAACTTGCAATCTTTTATATTCTTCAAGACTTGTGCCAAAAGTAGTGTTTCCTGTTTATGCATGTGTCTGAAAAGATATCCATGTAATAAACAGCAGTACCTTAAATGCTCACTTGGTACTTACAGGCTTTGTCAGTATTAGGAATTGTTAAGGTCGGATTGCTTTCCTTCTGTGTGAATCTACCCAACTACTCTGGGTTATTGATGGGAATAAGAAGCTGCCTGTGAAACTGGTTTAAGATATTTTCTTTCCCTAATTTATTTAGCCAAATGTTTGTGCTTTTTATTTTTAATCCAAAAATATCAAAAACCTTTTGTAATTTTACAAGTTAAATTTCCTATTGGTAAGATAGCTCTGGGGTTTTTGTGTGAATCACTAACAGTCTACTTCTGTTTTGTCAACGTCTGAAGTTTGTATTTTCCCTACTACTTAACAGTCCTCAGAACAAGTTTATTGGAAGAGATTTACATTGGAAAATCAGATTAATTTCCTTGACAGGGCAGAAGCTGTTATTATAGTATATTTAGCTTGGTACATAGTAGACATTTGATAAATGTTTTTGAATTAGTAGGAAAAAATCTTAGTTTTTTCCTTTTTTATGCAGATGATATTGCAAAGACTTAAAGTTGTATGTGAATTTTAAAGGAGAAAACTTCCATATGGAGTTAATAAGTTTTAGTGTATCATTGAAGCAAGTTTAACTTATCATTGAGAAGTAACATGGTTGGATTAATGACCCAGAGATTGCATGAAGTCTTTGATGCAGAATTTTCATGTGACTTTTCCTTTTGGAAGTGTTGGGTGGCATTGCAAAAGTGAGCTGTTTGGTGTAAACATTCTGCAGCCTTATTTTTGGAAGTTTTATACAACAAAACTTGATTATATAATTTGTCTTAGGCATCCACTTGAGAAGCAGCATATTTCTTTTTAATTCTTTTTTTTTTTTTTAAGATTTTATTTATTTGAGAGAGAGAGAGAGAGAGAGCGAGCGAGCGTGTACAAGCAGGAGGAGTGGCAGGGAGAGGGAGAAGCAGGTTCCCGGAGCAGGGATCCCAGGACTCTGGGATCATGACATTAGCTGAAGCCAACCGCTTAACAACTGAGTCACCCAGGTGCCCCCTTTGTAATTCCTTTTTTTTTTTTTTTAAAGATTTTATTTATTTATTTGACAGATCACAAGCAGGCAGAGAGAGAGGAAGGGAAGCAGGCTCCCCGCTTAGCAGAGAGCCCGACACGAGCCTCCATCCCAGGACCTGGGGATCATGAACCGAGCCGAAGGCAGAGGCCCTAACCCACTGAGCCACTCAGGCACCCCCCTTTGTAATTCTTAACATTAAAAATTAAGACTTTATTTTATAGAATAGTTTTAGATTTGAAGAAAAATTGAGTAGATAATGGAGTTCTTATATTCCACCTCCCACCCACCCCCCTGGTTTCCCCTCTTAACATTTTGCATTAGTGTGGTACATGGTACACTTGTTATAATTAGTGTACCAATATGAATGCAGTATTATTAACTAAAGTCCACAGTTTACGTTAAGATTATTTTTGTTTACAGTTCTGTGGATTTTGGCGAATTTGTAATGTCGTGTGTCTGTGATTATAGTATCATACAGAATCGTTTCAGCTCTTTAAAAAAGTTAAATGTGCTTCACCTACTTATCCTCCTCCCCTCCCCCTGAACCCCTATCTGTCACTGGCCTTTTTACTCTTTCTATAGTTTTGGCTTTTGCAGAATGTCATGTAGTTGGAATCATACAGGATGTAGCCTTTTCACATTGGCTTCTTTCACTTAGCAATGTGCATTTTAAAGTTCCCCCATGTCTTGGGTTGGCTTGAGCACTCATTTCTTTTTGTTGCTGAATAATACTCCATTGTGCAGATATACAACAGTTACTCTGTTTTAACTTATTGGAGGTTATTTTGGTTTCTTTCAGGTTTGTGAAATTATAAATCTGCTAATAAATATATGTAGGGTTTTTTGTGGACATATTTTTAGCTTAATTGGGTAAATACTTAGGACTGTGATTGCTGGATTCTATGACAAGAGTGTATTCAACTTTGTAAGAAACTGCCAATCTGTCTTCTTAAAATGGTCCTATCATTTTGCATTTCCCCCAGCAGTGAAGGAGAACTCCTGTTGCTCTGTATCCTCATCAGCATTTATTACTGTTGTTTTTAAGATTTTAGCCATTCTAATAGATGTGTGGTGGTATTTCATTTTAGGGTGTTTCCTTTTTTTTTTTTTTTTAAATAAAGAAAGTGATAGCAAGAGAGTCTTTAACCTGAGACAGTTTCTTATCTGTCTTTTCGTTTCATGGAATTGATACTTTTGAAGACTAGAGGTGAGTTATTTTGTGGAAGTGCCTTCATTTTGTGGTATTTCCTCAGGTTTAGATTCAAGTTCTGCACTTTTGAGGGGAGGTAAACCATAGAAGTGATGTATTTTCAGTCCATTTAACCAGGAGGAACATGGTTTAGTCCCATTATTGACAACGCTAAGTTGAACCACTTGGCTGAGGTGGTGTCTGCTACTTTCTCCATTTTAAGGTTACTTCATGGGGTATACTTTTTTTTTTTTTTAAGATTTTATTTATTTATTTGACGGAGATCACAAGTAGGCAGAGAGGCAGGCAGGTAGAGAGAGAGGGAAGGAAGCAAAGCTCCCTGCTGAGCAGAGAACCCAATGTGGGGCTCGATCCCAGGACCCTGGGATCATGACCTGAGCCGAAGGCAGAGGCTTTGACCCACTGAGCCACCCAGGCACCCTGTGGGAGATACTATTAAATTTATATTTATATTTATATATATATACTTATACTATTTAAATTTCCTGTGGGGTTTAGAGGTTTTGAGATTGTGATTATGGAAATATCCCTACTATTTCTTAAACTTATACCCACTACTTTTGATTTTGCCTCTTGAATGAATTAATATGATTTTATAGATGGTGATTTTCTAGTTCCATCATTACTTTCTATATTTATTGTTGCCTTTGTACTATAAGGACGAGCTCTTCCTTTGTGTGTATATTTTCATATTATGATTTCATGAATTTTAAACTTATTCCTTTACCATTATTATTTTTTTATTTTAAAATATTTTATTTATTTATTATTTATAATAAAATATAAAATATTTTATTTATTTATTTATTTATTTATTTATTTATGTGATAGAGATACGGCGAGAAAGGGAACACAGCAGGGCGAGTGGGAGAGGGAGAAGCAGGCCCCCGCTGAGCAGGGAGCCAATGTGGGGCTCGATCCCAGGACCCCGGGATCACGACCTGAGCTGAAGGCAGCCGCTTAAAGACTGAGCCACCCAGGCACCCCATCCTTTACCATTATTATCTTGGTGCTCAAATTGTATGAGATTTGTCCAGTTGATTATTAACTTTGGTTATGGGGTTTTGTTGTTGTTATATGGCATCTACAAAAATACTACAAAAATGCTAATTTTTAATGTAGTGATGATTTCTTTAGGCTTTTGGATTTTGTGTTTTACTTAGGGGAAACTCTTGCCTTAACTCTGACTCCCTACTCTTAATCATCTAAGTCCCATGATTTTCTAACCTTTGCTGCTTGCCTTCTGATCATTCCATTGCTTGGAAGCACCATACTTGGTAGTGACTGAGAATAGAGGGAAGAAGGTGGAGAGAAGAAAAAGGTACATGTGTAAGGTTGCTGGCATAGTAAAAAACACAACCATTAAGGCACCAACACTTGTGGAAATTTAACCCTTGGAAATGGAAATTTCTTTTTATTTTTTATTTATTTTTATTTTTATTTTTATTTTTATTTATTCATTTGATGGACAGAGATCATAAGTAGGCAGAGAGGCAGGCAGAGAGAGAGGAGGAAGCAGGCTTCCTGCTGAGCAGATCCCAGGACCCTGGGATCATGACCTGAGCTGAAGGCAGAGGCTTTAATCCACTGAGCCACCCAGGCGCCCCGGAAATGGAAATTCTTAAGTGTCTACACATTTCCCTTTTTCAAGCAGTGTGCTAAATGTATTTAATCTCCTCCTAATGACACAGGACATTAGGAACATTATTATTTTTTTTGCTGTGGGTGATACCTCTTGGACCTTCTGAATTAAACAGGATTATTTCTCTTTACGCGGAATGACTCTAGAGTCTAGACCACTTCTTTTTTTTTTTTTTTTTTTTTTTTTTTTTTTTTTTTTTTTTTTTTTTTTTTTTTTTTTTTTTTTTTTGGTAGGCTCTATACCTAGCATGGAGCCCAGTGCCAGGCCTGTTCTCACAACCCTGAGATCAAGACATGAGCTGATATCAAGAGTTGGACACTTAATGGACTGACCCAGCCAGGTGCCCCTAGAGCACTTTAATTTTAAGAGTTTCTGTGTTTGCTTTTTATTTTAACTTTTTTATTCTTATTTTACTTTTGTTTGCCAGCCAGTTTTCTGTACTGTCTTGCTGTTGTCAGTACTTTATGGCTTCTAAGAACTTCTCCCTTCTAATATGCTGTGAAGCTGGGAAACCAGATACAATGCTAGTGAGCTGGGTTTAAATAAGAACAAATAAAATCGAATGTGAGGCCCTGGGAGTTTCTCTTAATGAATGGATAGACTATATATTTTTTGTATCCAGAGACAGGCTTTTCCTGATGTATTGGTGGTAGTGAGGATGTCAAATCATTCAGCCTTTTTTTTTTTTTTTTTTTTAAAGATTTAAAAAACAAAATTATTCATTTGAGAGTGAGAGAACATGAGACTGGAAGAAGGTCAGAGGGAGAAGCAGACTCCCCATAGAGCTAGGAGCCCAATGCAGGACTTGATCCCAGGACTCTGAGCTGAAGGCAGTTGCTTAACCAACTGAGCCACCTAGGCGTGCCTCCCACCCCCACTTTTTAAAAAAGATTTTATTTATTTATTTGTCAGGGGGAGAGAGCACAAGCAGGAAGAGTGGCAGACAGAGGAAGAGGCAGACTCCCCACTGAGCAGGGAGCTTGATGTGGCACTTGATCCCAGCACCCTGGGATCATGACCTGAACTGAAGGCAGATGCTTAACTGACTGAGCTACGCAGGCGCCTCATGAAAAAAAAAATTATTCGTTTGTGAGAAAGAGAGAGAGCGCGAGCAAGCATGAGCATAGGGGAGGATAAAAGGGAGAGGGAGAAGTGGACTCCCCACTGAGCAGGGTGTTGGATATAGGGCTTGATCCCAGGACTGGAGGATCATGACCTGTGCCAGAGGCATATGCTTAACCATGTGAGCCACCCGGGCTTACTGAAGTGTTTTAATGTATTGTAGTAGTGATGAGATCTTTTTATTGATTGATTGATTGAATGATTTTATTTTTAAGTAAATCTTTGTACCCAATGTGGGGCTGGAGCTTACAATCCCGAGATCAGGAGGTGCATGCTCCACCTACTGAGCTAGCCAGGCACCCTGGTGATATCTTTGACATAATTTTGACATGAGCATTATATATAATGAATTATATTTCTGTTTCTAAGTATTAATGACTGGAAATATGTTAATCTTTATATGCCAGGAATTCTGGGATCTTCATGTTGCTCCCTTCTTAAATAGCTGCTAGTGTAGATGGAAGTTTATCTCAGTGTTAATGAATGCCATCACCATTCCCTTCCCCCCATCCTTACTGGGGAGCCTAGTTTGCCTGCAGCTGCAGTGGTAGGCATCTTTCAGGAAGTGACCTTGGCTTGTATTAATCAAATTCAGAACACACAAAAAAAGCTTCTTGCTAACATGCTGACTTGATGTAAAATTTAATCACATCCATTTTCTTTCAAAAGGAGGCCATTTTGTAAAAAGAAGATATACAGAAGACCCCTCTAATTTAATGTATAAAAGGTGCTTCAGCAAGCCATGTTTTATTTTTAATTTTTATTTATTTATTTTTAAGATTTTATTTATTTATTTGACAGACAGAGATCACAAGTAGGCAGAGAGGCAGGCAGAGAGAGGAGGAAGCAGGCTCCTTGCCGAGCAGAGAGCCTGATGTGGGGCTCGATCCCAGGACTCTGGGATCATGACCTGAGCGGAAAGCAGAAGCTTTAACCCGCTGAGCCACCCAGGCGCCCCTCAAGCCATGTTTTTAAAAAAACTAGATTTTTAATGTATAGATTTTAAAATTTTATTTTTATTTATTTATTTATTTATTTAAAAGATTTTTATTTATTTATTTGACAGACAGATCACAAGCAGGCAGAGAGGCAAGCAGAGAGAGGGAGGAGGAAGCAGGCTCCCCGCTGAGCAGAGAGCCAGAGGCAGGGCTTGATCCCAGGACCTTGAGATCATGAGGAGCTGAGCCGAAGGCAGAGGCTTTAACCCACTGAGCCATCCAGGCGCCCCATGTATAGATTTTTTTTAATTGGCAAATATGCATAAATGTCATAAAGGCTTGTGAGTTGTTACTAGAAAATTTTTTTTTTTTTTTTTTTTTTTTTTTAGAATTAAAAACACCATGTTTCAGCATCACGTTTCTTTACTGCTTAACAACTGACATTAAATTGCTTTGGAAACTTTATACACTATGGATTTATTTTTGAAGTCTTAGCGGTCATATATTAAGTAAGGCACTTTTGTATATTATACATTTTTGTATATTGGCACTTTTGTATATTGTATATTTGGGTGTTCAGAAATAACTAGTTTCTTAATTTTGCTGATTTGGATAAGAAAATGAGTACCTTACATGAAACCTTTTCTTAGGTAGTGGTAGTGCCTACAGGGGCTTCTAAATAGAAGTTTAAATTTACATCAGTAAGACTGCTAAAACTCAACCACTTTGAGTGCTGTGAAGTGTGTAAACCTGGCGATTCACAGACCTGTACCCCTGGGGCTAATAATACATTATATGTTTATAAAAAAATAAAAAAATTAAAAAAAACTCAACCACCTTGTATTAACGAGCAGTATTGCTAACTACTGATTTACACATCTGCTTATTTAGGATTTAATTGATCATTTTGGTAGAGCAGTTAATATAGCTGTTTCACTCTTACCGTGTAATGCTTCAAATAAATTTAGTCCTTAAATGTAGAATAATTACGGTGTGTAAAGGTACAGATCTTATTTTACCCTTTCTCAATGTTAAATTTTGAATGTCAGAAATAGTTATTTAATGAATTAGCGTAGTCGTTTACTGCATTCTTGGGAGATTTACATGAAATGAATGAATGAATGAATGAATTAGGAAGCAGTTGTGTGTATTGCCAAAGAGTTCCCTCTTGAGTGTATTGTGTAAAAGATCACTCCTTGGTACTGAAGTGTTTGGAAAGGTGAAATATGGGAAAAGAAGCTTAAATTTTAGGAACTGTAGCTGCATTTTGGTAGATGTATAGTATGAAAAGGACAAGTATGTTGCATGTTTATATTAATGACTTGGAGAAGAGGTGGGAGAATTTATGCAAATAAAAAATAAAAGATAAATACCTAAATGTTTTCATTATCTGAGTTATTTTTAAAGCGTTCACTGGAGACACAACCGACATATTTTTTTTCTTTATAAAAATATTTTTTATTTAGATTCTAGTTCCTTAACGGTGCAATGTTGATTTCACAACCAGTATCGTCTTTCGTGATTTTAAAAATTGTTCTTAGAATTGCAGTCTCTTGGAGATAAATCTTTCTTCTTAACCTGCCTAAAGTTCACTCTTTGTCTTGATTTGATACTCGCATTAATGATTAGTTTGTTATTACAGGGTAAAGAAACTGATTTCAGGGAGAAAGATAATAACTCGATCATTTCTTCCCTCACATACCTGTTTAAAATACACGGTCTTAAGTAAAAATTGGCACCTTGAACTTAAAATGTTCTTTGCCTCTCCCCACTCCCCTCAAAAAATAGAAAAATGAAAGCCTAACAAGAAAAGGAATATATGCAGTCCTGGTGGCCAATGAGTTAATGTTCATTTGCAGCCTGAGGGGGTCAGCGTGCAGTCTCTGTTTTCTGATTGGCTGCTAAAAGGTGAAATTGAAACCACTGTAAACTTTTGACCCTGTAGCAATTCTTGTGGAACGCCTTCCACTGGTGGAGCCCAGAGCTACGCTCAGCTCCCCACCCAATCCTCCCACCCCCTTTCCTGTATTTATTTTGTGTGATCGTGCAGCACTGCATGCAGTTTTTCCAAGAGGGGGCAGCGTATGGTGGGGGGTGGGGGTGTGGTTGGGGGGCGGGGAGAGGGAGGCCGAACAAGTACCAGCAAGCGACTTCCTTGCATGACTGTTTTAGTAACCGGGTTGGTACTGAGTACAACTTAGCCAAAGATACGGGCCTTGATAATAAACTGGTCTGACAACTGGAATTTTTAGTTTTTTCCTTAATATAAAGGTAATTTAAAAAATGCAGAATGGTTATATTTACTGCCATTGTTCATCAGTGGATAGTATTGTGTAAGTTAATTGTATGGCATAGTTTCCTGGATATGTCGGGTTAAAAATAGCTTCCATTTTCAGCAACCTTTATATCCCATTAATATTTCCTATATCTCATGTAATTTTTACACAAATGGCCAACATTTACAAAAGTTTTTTTCTTCTTTGCCTTTGTTTTTTATTATAAAGAAAGGCATTTTAGTTATGATAATCATGGAAAATAATTGTAGAAATTATGTGTACATTTGAGTTACATTAATTGTCTTTCTCTCTTTGCTGAAGTAAATAGTTTTGGGTTTGTCTTGCTTTACAGTGACCACATCAGTCCTACGAAAAAGGCAAGGTAGTTCTCTGCTCTCTCTTAATATTCTCACTGGACTCTGTGTCTTCAGTTCTGGTCCTTCCTTGTATCCCTGTTGTCTGGTGCCATGTAGTGAGTGGATGCTTAGATATTTGCTGAATGAACATAGTTTTATTTCGGCCTTTTGATACCTGCTTCTCCTTTTCTAATAAGTGATAGGTACCCTATTTTGCTCATATTTCTGTAGGCCAGTGTAACACTTGGCTTCTCCTAGGTACACAGGAAGCCTTCAGTTGAGTTAAATGTCTCATATAAGGTTCCTTCAAGAAGCTGGACTTCCAAACAGGTTTTCTGAAAGCAAGGCTTCTGTTTTCACCGCATCATTTAGATTTTTATTTTGATGCTATATGGAACTAAACATTTATTGTAATTTACTAAATGACTATGTAGAATAAATTAGTATGAATCAGCTTAGTCCCTTCTAGTATATAACATGAGATAAGTAGTAATACATTGTTAGTTTTTTTAACCCGTCCTGACTTTACTAGACATGTATATGCTGTAATTTGAAATAATTCCTGCCCTCCCTTTCCAAAAAGATGATGGTGTTTAAAAAAGTTTGTCATCAATATATTACCGATGTACATTTGGGTACCAAATACATTTTTATTTATTATTTACTAAAGCACATGATAATGGATTAAGTAATAGTAAAAAATTTTTTTTTCTTAATAAAATTTTTTAAAGCTAAGTTTACACAGCTCTAAAAAAGTGGCACTTCTAGAAATAATTTTAAATTTCCATAAAATTTTTAATTTACATTTGGTTTTTCCCTTTCAGCTTAGCTACAGATTTGTTGTGGTTGAGTGTTGCAAGTAAAATCTGTTGTTACAGTTTTGGGGGAAAACCCCAACAACTATATATTTGATAAATAATCTCAGCTGCAGAATAATGTTTCACTTACAGCAGTATTATGGAATCCTTACCTTGAAATTGATGGGTAAACTTATTCTGTAGTGTTTTGGAGGTAGGTGGGCAAGAGCAGACTTTTCCCAAAGAAGGTGATTCCCCATCTCTGCAATTTTTAGGGAACTGAGGAGGGAGTCCCAGGGAACACTACCCACGGCAGCATGGCAGGAACAATGAGTTTAATATGATTAATAGTAGAGTCCTTGCCCCCTTCCATTCTCAGCAGCAGAAGAAAAACATATTCATGATATTTGGTGGCCTCTTTTTGCCCAGTTGGTGTTTCCCATCATCAGCATTTTATAGTTTGGATTTTCTTCTCTGTCAGCTCCCCTCCCCCGGTTTGATTCTTTGTTCTGGCCTCGAGGCACATCTTCTCAGACTAGCTATTAACAGAGCTCAGTTTGATTTTTTTTTCTTCCGCATTAGATTTCTCCTGATGCAGGCTTTGATAATGTGGACCCCACCAGTCACATTGTTCATAAATTCTAGTGGAAAAATTAACCTCTCCCCCGTCTGCATATTTAATATTTTGGGGACATGTCATTTAGTTTTTGTTAGTGTGATTTTTGTTTGTGTGATGGACTGAAATCCAAATTATGAAAAGGCGTAAGAATATGCTTATTTTTGTTAAAGGTAAAAAATAGAGTCCCAGGAAATCTGGTAGGACTGTTGGCTTTGCAGAATCTTGGTTTTAGATAAGTTAATTGCAGTTTCCCAGGTCCCATACTTTATAGTACTTTTTAAATTATTTGTTTTTTAAAGTTCTATTTATTTTTTTAGTTATCTTTACATTCAGCATGGGGCTCAAACTCACAACCAGAGATCAAGAGTCACATGGTCTTCTGACTGAGCCAGCCAGCTACCCTAGTGTATAGTACTTTTTTAAAATTATCTACCCCTTGCAAGGTCCTGGTAGGCAAGCCAATCATTGGTCTATGACTTTTGGGGGACCACTGTAGTCTAGCTCCACACTTTCTGGGTGGGGAAATTTTTGTAGATGATATTTCTTTGGGATATAGGGAGTTATGGGGTACAGGTTAGCTTGGGTTAGCACTCAGGGTAGCTCTCATCAGCAGTGTAATACTTGTATTAATAGGGATTCTCTTGCCAGCCTTCCACACTAGGCAGTAGCGCTTGTCTCCTGCTTATGGTACTATGTACATTCTGACTCAGATACCTTTTCCTACCCCCCTCTCTTGTTATGTAGGTACTAACCTACCCAGCAGCCTTTGTCCTTCCCCCATAAAAAGGAGCAACAACAAAAGAATCATTTCTAAAATGAAACTTGAATTAAAACTAGGCCAGAAAACCTTGGGCTTTACAGAAGTTCTGCCTGCTTTCCGCTCTTCACCTTCCTCTAATTAAATTAGAAACCATAAAAGTTCAAGCAATGAAACATTGAATTTATTTATTTATTTTAAAAAGATTTTATTTATTTAAACTTTATTTTATTTTTTCAGTGTTCCAAGATTCATTGTTTATGTACCACACCCAGTGCTCCATGCAATACATGCCCTCCTTAATACCCATCACCAGGTTCACCCAGCCCCCACCCCCTTCCCCTCCAAAACCCTCAGTTTGTTTTTCAGAGTCCACAGTCTCATGGTTTGTCTCCCCCTCCAATTTACCCCAGCTCACTTCTCCTGTCCTCCCAATGTCCTCCATGTTATTCCTTATGCTCCACAAGTAACTGAAACCATATGATAATTGACTCTCTGCTTGACTTATTTCACTCAGCATAATCTCCTCCAGTTCCATCCATGTTGATAGAGAAGTTGGATATTCATCCTTTCTGATGTAGGCATAATACTCCATTGCGTATATGGACCATATCTTCTTTATCCATTCGTCTATTGAAAGGCATCTTGGCTCTTCCCACAGTTTGGCGACTGTGGCCGTTGCTTTCAGAAAGTGGTCCATTTTCTGTTTCTAGAATTGTTGCTTTTCTTTACTTCAATCTCCTGTTGGATTTGTAGGAGTTCGCAATGGTTTGATAAGCTATCTAGCTGATCTCCTGCTACTTGATGTCCTCTCAGCCTGCTACTTCTCCACCATCTTGACTCCTCCCTTCCAAATAGATTTTATTTATTTATTTGACAGATAGAGATCACAAGTGGGAGGGGTGGGGGAGGGAGGGTGAAAAGCAGGCTCCCTGCTGAGCAGAGAGCCCCATATGGGGCTCGATCCCAGGACCCTGAGATCCTGACCTGAGCCAAAGGCAGAGGCTTAACCCACTGAGCCACCCAGGTGCCCTAAACATTGAATTCATTTAAACACTAAAACTAATGATTGTATTTCTCCTATTTTTTATTTGGATATACTTGGACATTCTTTTTCTTTTTTTTTAGTATTTTATTTATTTATTTGACAGAGTGATCACAAGTAGGCAGAGAGGCAGGCAGAGAGAGGGGGAGGAAGCAGGCTCCCTGCTGAGCAGAGAGCCTGATGCCGGGCTCCATCCTAGGACCCTGAGATCATGACCTGAGCTGAAGGCAGAAGCTTTAACCCACTGAGCCACCCAGGTGCCCCATACTTGGAGATTCTTAAGTTAGATGTCAGATTGTTGTTGGTTGACTAATAATAGTTTTAATTGATTTTTTAAAAGATCTTATTTATTTGGGAGAGAGAGAGAGAGAAATACTGAGAGCACACGAAGCAGGGGGTGTGTGGGAAGAGGGAGAGACAGGTTTCCTGGTGAGCAGATAGCTAGACGTGAGGCTCTATCCCAGGACTCTGGGATCAACCTGAGCCGAAGGCAGATGCTTAGTGGACTGAGCCACCCAGATGTCCCTTAATTTATTGATCATTTATTTATCAGGGACTGATAAGTAATTTAAGCATTTTCACCTGATCTTCTCAAAGGCCTTGATAAATCTAAGGCTTAAAGAGGTCTTCAGGTTGGGTACTAGCTAGTAAATAAAAGCTGGGAGTTGAGTCTAGATCAGGTGGACTCCAGAGTGTCTGCTCTTAAACCGCTTGCTAATAAGTAGTCATATTATTGTGGACTGGAAGATATATTCTAAGAATCAGCTTCCTTTTGACATGTCATTTATAAGCTAGAGACTATATTGTAATTAGAAATAGATATGTTAGTATATGTAATATTTCTTTTTTAGATTTTAATTGTATGGCATTTATACACTACCTGGATTTTTCTCCTATCCTTTTCTGAACCTTGTTTGATGAGTTTCCTTACCACCCCTCAATTTTCTCACCTTTAAATTGGGTTTCAGGAATGCAGCAGACCCTTTACGTAATGCAGCTAGATTGTGGTTGGATTCTACTAAATACTCCATGTGGATTGGCCATGGCTGTGATACAGAACTTGTAAATTATTTTTTCTTGTACCCCTCCTTTCCAACAGACCTGCCAGTTCCAGCATGAACTTTAGGGTATAGTTATGGCTGTTTTCTTGATATATGAACACCACTAGAATTAGTGGTAGATTAGATTGTTGCTTTATTGTTATATTTGGAAGTTCATAAGATGAAGGTGAATGTTTTATTGGCTCACCATCTTTGCTGCACCAGAGCCTGCTCCACATTTCCTCAAGTGCAGGAATGCTGTTTATATGTTCATGTATATTATTGCAGATTATTTTTGAAGAACTGCCCCTCCTTTTCCTCTCCCACTTAAAAATATTTCCTTTCTCTTTTTATTATTTAAAGATTTTATTTATTTATTTGACACAGAGAGCATAAGTAGGGGGAGCAGCAGGCAGATGGAGAGGGAGAAGCAGGCTCCTTGATGAGCAAGGAGCCTGATGTGGAGCTCCATCCCAGGACCTTAGGATCATGGCCTGAGCTGAAGGCAGACAATTAACCAACTGAGTCACCCAGGAGTCACCTTAGAAATATTTCTTGTTGGTGATCCAAGTGCAGTCTTTCCTAGAGGGGAAGAAAACATTCATGGCTTTTTCCCTCCTTTCTTCTTCCTTGCTTATTTGCTTTATCCATTTACCCACCCATCTGGTAGATATTTATCTTTTTGGACTCAGGTATTTAAGCATTAGCTTCTGCCAGGATATCTCTCTCTCTCTCTCTCTCTCTCTCTCTATATATATATATATATTTGTGTGTGTGTGTATTTTAAGATTTTATTTACTTGAGAGAGAGCGAGTGGGGCAGTGGAAGGGGCAGAGGGAGAAGGGGAAGCAGGCTCCCCACTGAGCAGGGAGCCTGATGCAGGGCTCCATCCCAGGACCCTGAGATCACGACCTGAGCCGAAGGCAGATGCTTAGCCGAAGGCAGATGCTTAGCCGAAGGCAGATGCTTAGCCGAAGGCAGATGCTTAGCCGAAGGCAGATGCTTAACTGACAGAGCCACCCAGGTGCCCCTCAGTATTGTTTTTAGTTGTTATTTGTTGAGCATTCCTTTTGGACAGGTGGGAACACCCCAAATTCACATTACTTATCTGTTTGATTACTTCTCAGGACTTTTGGAGTTGGTTTCCTCAACCACTGTTTTGTATCATCCATGTTTATCAACGGTGACAGGGTGTATTATATATGCTATACCTGAGTTATAAGCAGAAATGGTATTATATGGCAAAATAAGGCATCACCTCACATTCCTAGGAAGAGGCCTTGTACTTGATATAGCATGTTTTGTTTTTGCTTATTTCATATGTCCAGAGAAGGGAACGGTGGGGAAGGTTAATTTGTGTGTGACTAATACTACTACTTACATTAAGAAAGGGCAATAAAATTCAATACCCCCCTCCCCTTTTTTTGTTTGTTTTTAGGATCAATATCCTTGCTGAACAGTGGAATCACAGACCAATAAAAATAAGCTCCTACTTGAACATCATTTGACTGGTTAGCCAGGTAATTCACTTTTACTTTGACTTGATCCTTTGTGATTTTCCATCTCCCCCCTCTGAAGATCCTGACATTCCTTTTATGATTTAATCTTAAACTTGTGTCGTATTTCATGTTTTTCTCTTTTGTTTTTTAGTTTTATTTATTTATTTGAGAGAGAGAGTGGGTGGGTCAGAGGAAGAGAATCTTTTTTTTAAAAGTTTTTATTTATTTATTTGTCAGAGAGAGAGCGAGCGAGCACAGGCAGACAGAGTGGCAGGCAGAGGCAGAGGGAGAAGCAGGCTCCCTGCTGAGCAAGGAGCCGGATGTGGGATCCCAGGACGCTGGGATCATGACCTGAGCCGAAGGCAGCTGCTTAACCAACTGAGGCACCCAGGCGTCCCAGAGGAAGAGAATCTTTAAGCAGACTCCCCACTAAGCGCAGAGCCCGATGTGGGGCTGGATCCTAGGATCCTGAGATCATGACCTGAGTGGAAACCAAGAGTCAGATGGTTAACTGACTGAGCCACCCAGGCACCCTCATGTTTTTCACTTTAATGATAACATTAGTTGAATGACTGAATGGTCTTGAAATAAGTGAATATATATCTATATTCATATATATGTGGATATATATACAAACATAACTTTTTTGGGGAAGAAGGGAACTATATGTTACAGTTTAATGTGAGTTACTACCCTCCTACCCACTTCTCCCTTACGTGTGAATACTTTAATGGTGGTTTTTTTTTTTCCCAAGATTTTATTTATTTATTTAAGAGAGCACAAGCAGGGGGAGCAGCAGGCAGAGGGAGCGGGAGAAGCAGGCTCCCTGCCGAGCAGGGAGCCCAATATGGGCCTCGATCTCAGGACTCTGGGATCATGACCTGAGCCGAAGGCAGACACTTAACTGACTGAGCCACCCAGGCACCCACTTAATGGTGTTTATTCAAAATCTGAATCAATCTTAATTATTTTTTCTATTTCACCTTGTGAAGACTAGTTTCCCCAGATTGCTTGTGCTGGCATATAATATCTCATATAATAACTCCTGTCCTAACTCCTGTTGTACCAGGATAGGATAAATGAGAATAGAAAAAGTTGTCTGATACTCAGGAAAGCAGTTACCCTTTGCTTAGCTAAATTTCTTTTTGTTAATAATACAGTCATTCTTCTGGTCAGCTCGTCTTGAAATCCAAGTCATCTTTGAACTGCCCCCCTCCTGCCCCTTTGATAAATTAGTTATTTAGTAAACAGGCCTTATCTGGTTTTCTGTTTTCCTTTCTCCTGTATTTGTACCACTTTGGGCTAGTATCTTAGTTTCCTAGGCCAAGTTTCTTCCAAGTTTCTTCCAAGCAGGTTTCTTGCTTATATTTGTTCAAATGTCCCTTTATTCCCTCTTATCTGCTGTTTCTAGCACTTGAAATTTTGCTTAGAAAATTTCCTTAAATATGTCCCTTTTAATTAAGCCTCTGTTCTGCTCTAAGCTTTGTGTTTCCATTCCCTGGCTTACAGAAAAAATACGAACTCCCTTCTCTGACATTTGAAGCAGTCCTTTATCAGGGAATCTATCTAAACCTCTGGTTTCAGCTCTTGCGGTTTCCCTATAAAATCCTTCAATTAATTGTGGTATATACATACCCATTATATTCTGAACATAGTAGAGAACTATCTCCATGCTATTTATTTAAAAAAAAAAACTTCTTTATTTGGAAGTTATTTCCATTTATAGAAGTTATAAAAATAGAGTATAAAAAACATCTAGATAACCTTTAGCCAGATTCACTCACTTGTTTATCATTTGTATCCCTGTGCACTCTCACTTTTCCCCTCTCTCTAGATGCATGCATAGTTCTTTTTTGAATGGAGGGCAAGTTACATATATTGAGCTTCTTTCTGCTAATACTTCTGTATTCTCTAAGAATAGGGTAATTCTTTTATAAAGCTGTTGTACAGTTAACAGCTTCATAAATGGACTCTGACACAAATGTATGGTTTGTCATCCAGTTTGGTCAGTTGAACTAATAAAGTCTGTTAACAGCATTTCCTTTGCTTCCTGTACAGAATCCAGTCTAGGGTCCGGTACTTCATTTACTTCTCTTTAGCCTCCTTTTTCCTGGGATATTTCCATAGCCTTTGTCTTTTATGGCATTGACATTTTTTTTTAAAGATTTTATTTATTTATTTGACAGACAGAGATTACAAGTGGGCAAGAGAGGCAGGCAGGGAGAGAGAGGAGGAAGCAGGCTCTCCAAGGAGCAGAGAGCCCGATGTGGGGCTCGATCCCAGGACCCTGGGATCATGACCTGAGCGGAAAGCAGAGGCTTTAACCCACTGCGCCACCCAGGCACCCCGGCATTGACATTTTTGAAGGACACAGCCCATCCCCCCTTTTAATAAAATGTTCTTCATTTTATGTTTCTCTGAAGTTTCCTTGTGATTAGTTTGAGGTTATGCATTCTTGGCTGGAATGTTGTGTAGGTGATGTGATATCCCAAGAAAGATGTACAACTTCTGGAGACACATGATTTCTTTTGTCCCTTCTTAAGATGTTAATATTGATTATTTGGCCAGGATGTTGCCAGATTTCTCCACTGTATAGTTTATTTTCTTTCCATGCAATAAGCATTTGTGGGGAGACAATGCAGATACCATGGTTCTCATCACAATTTGCTCTAAACTTAACATTCATTGATGATTCTTACCTGATTTTATTTTTCACTGGGTTGGCTCCAAAATGGTTATTTTTTTTTTGATTCCAGCGTTCCCCTTATACTACAAGTCAGCCCTTGACATTATTCTGTAATTAAGAGCCCTGTCTATCAGTTTGGACTCATGAATCCCTAGGTTTTCAATTGATAAATTCATTACTCTACCTAATTATTTTGATATTCCAGTTGTCCTGTGTTTAGAAAGTGGAACTCTTTTTTTTTTTTTTTTAATATTTAAGCGATAGAAAGTGGAGTTCTTTTTTTTTTTTTTTTTAAGATTTTATTTATTTATTTATTTGACACACACAGATCACAAGTAGGCAGAGAGGGGGAAGCAGGCTCCCTGCTGAGCAGAGAGTCCGATGCGGGGATGGATCCCAGGACCCTGAGACCATGACCTGAGGTGAAGGCAGAGGCTTAACCCACTGAGCCACCCAGGTGCCCCAGAAAGTGGAATTCTTAAATCAGTCTTCCTATCCTTTTGAGGAAGAATAGTATTAGAGACTAGAATCCTATAGGGGTGAGAGGTGTCCTCATTGCTCATGGGTTGACCCTTTCAGTGGACAGAGCTAGTAAAATATGTGTGCTTAACACACATATGTGCATACACCAACATACTTGTACCTAAACACTTATAGCAACATGCATATACATAGTTTAGAAATCATGAGTTTATATCAGTATTCTAGCTTCACTCCCTGTCTACAGGGTTCTTTCTCTGCACTTACTGTTTCATATTTTTATGTCCCTTTTTATGCTGTGAGAAACCGTGGCTTCCATCATTATCTGTGCATTTACTCATTTGCTCTATCTTGTTATACATCTCAAGAAATTTCAGAGTCACTTTGCCCATTTCACCACAATAATCTTAATTGAAGTGGAGAATTTATATGTAGTTCTTCACTGTTTTACAACCATCCTGCCCAAGTCTGAGAATGAATAAATAAATATTCTTAAATTACTTGAATCAGCCTTCTGTTGTTCCTTTCTTGCTTTCCCTTTCACTTCCCACTCCAACTTTTTTTTTTAAAGATTTTATTTATTTGTCAGAGAGAGAGAGAGAGAGAGAGAGAGCAAGCACAGGCAGACAGAGGCAGAGGGAGGAAGCAGGCTCCCCGCCGAGCAAGGAGCCCGATGCGGGACTCGAACCCAGGATGCTGGGATCATGACCTGAGCCGAAGGCAGCCGCTTAACCAACTGAGCCACCCAGGCGTCCCCCACTCCAACTTTTTGCATAAGGTAGTTATATAGTATTCATATGAAATTAAATTAGGTTCTTTTTTTTTTTTTCTTCAGGTTTTTAAAAAAGATTGATTTATTTCAGGGAGCGTGTGTGCAGACTTGCATGTGAGCAAGGGAACGGGCTCCTGGAAGGGAGGGGGGATGGTGGGTGGGGCAGGGGGAAGAGCGGAGGGAGAGGAAGAGAATCACAAGCAGACTCCCCCCACTGAGCGTGAAGCATGGAGCCTGATGTGTGGTTTGGTCTTCAACCCTGAGATCATGACCTGAGCCAAAACCAAGAGTTGGATGCTTAACTGACTAAGCCACCAGTGTACATCTCCCCCCAACTTTTTTAAAAGTGGGCTCCATTATGGAGCTGGGATTTGGGAGCCTCAACCTGGGGCTTGACCTCAAGACCCTGAGATCATGACCTGAGCTGAAATCAAGAGTCATTAGCTTAACTGACTGAGCTACCCAGTTGCCCCCATTTTTTTTTTTTTTTAATGCTCCTTCTCATTCTGATTGGCTTTATTTTTGAAGTTGTAGAAAAAAATTTCAAATTATACAAAAGATGCACTTCCCTTCTGTATCCTTTCCATCCCATTTCCCCCCTTTCTCATAGTAACCAGCCTTGCTGTTCCCCAGCCCCTTTCTCATTTATTTTTTTACATAGTTTATATTATGTGCATATACCATAGTTTACTGAAGGCGATATCCTATGTATAGGTATTATTTAGGTTTTTTCCAGTATTTTGCAGTTAAAATAATGCTGCAGTGACTAACCTTATGAATATATATATATATATATACATATTTTTTTTCGAAGATTTTATTTATTTATTTATTTATTTGATAGAGAGATCACAAGTAGGCAGAGAGGCAGGCAGAGAGAGGGGGAAGCAGGCTCCCCGCCGAGCAGAGAGCCTGATGTGGGGCTCGATCCCAGGACCCTGGGATCATGACCTGAGTTGAAGTTAGAGGCTTTAACCCACTGAGCCACCCAGGCGCCCTTGAATATTTATTTTTATATTTGGGGAGTGTTCCTTCAGGATAAGTTCCTGGAAGTGAGGCTACTGTATTGAAGGGTAAGTATGTGTGTGGTTTTTGTTAGATATTGTCAAATCACATTCCATAAGGATTACACCATTTTGGATTCCCACAAGCAATGTATGAGAATGACTGTGTTTAACCACAGTCATTCTGCAAAAGTTTTTTAGCTCAGCATAATATGTATATTTTTAACATGTATCTACATTATTGCATGTATCGGTAATTGCTTTTTATTGCTGAGTAGTATTCCACTGTGTGACTAGTTTCTCATTTTTGGCTACTATGAAGAATAAAGCCACTCTGAACATTCAGGTAGAAGTCACTGTGTAGATTTTTCCCTCTTGAGTAAATACCCAGGAGTGCAGTTGCAGGGTCTTATGTTAAGTGTATGCTTATCTTTAAAAAAAAATTAAAAAAAAAAAAAAGATTATTTATTTATTTATTTGACAGACAGTGATCACAAGTAGGGAGAGAGGAGGCAGATAAAGGAGGAAGCAGGCTCCCTGCCGAGCATAGAGCCCAATGCGGGGTTCGATCCCAGGACCCTGGGATCACAACCAGAGCCGAAGGCAGATGCTCAACGACTGAGCCACCCAGGCGCCCCTGGTTATCTTTTTAATTTTTTTATTATTTTTATTATTTTTTTTAAGATTTTATTTATTTGACAGAGATCACAAGTAGGCAGATAGGCAGGCAGAGAGAGAGAGAGGGAAGCAGGCTCCCTGCTGAGCAGAGAGCCTGATGTGGGGCTTGATCCCAGGACCCTGAGATCATGACCTGGGCTGAAGGCAGTGGCTTAACCCACTGAGCCACCCAGGTGCCCCTCCATTAGCTTTTCTTAAGGCCCTTTTTACCATGGGTTTTAAAAACAAGATGAGACATAAAAGCATTTTATTTTTTAATATTACTCAGATTAGAAATGACAGAAAAATGTAACTGAACCTAAGGGAAAGAAAACAATTGCAGAAAAATGGACAGAGCCTTAAGTATATGTAAGAAGTATCAAATGATCAATAAACATGTAATTGGAGTCACAGAAATCAGAATGAAGGAGGAAAAGAATAAGATATTTGCAGTAATAATGGCCAAAACTTCCCCAAACTTGATGAAAACACCAAACTATACATTGAAGGAGAGCAAAGAATCCCAAGGAAAACAAATACGAAGAAAATTAGACCTGAATACAGCACAAACTGTTTAAAAACCATAAGAGAAAATCATGAAAGTAGCCACGGGAAAAAGGATCATACATACAAAGGAACAAGGATAAAAGCAATTTTTTCAGAAACAACAAGAAAACGCAACAACATCTTCAGAGGCTGAACTACTTTCCAGTGGTGACTATCTCCTGCCCAGAACATGAGGACTTCCTCCATCCCTGAGGAAAGAACAGAAGCACAAGCAGCAGCACCTGGTGCAGAGCCCAAATTCCTACTTCCTGGAAGTGAAGTGCCCAGAATGCTATATGATCACCGACATCCTCAGCCATGCACAAACAGTAGCTTTGTGTGCTGGCTATTCCACGGTCCTTTGCCAGTCAGTCTACAGGAGGAAAAGCAAGGCTTACAAAAAGATGTACCTTCAGACGGAAGCAGCACTTAAAAGCACCTGAATCAAGATGAGTGGGAAACCATCCCAATAAACACATTTTGGATAGATTAGAAAAAGTGCTGAAATAAAAACTGTTAACCTATAATTTTATATCCAGTAACCCAGTCTTTCAAAAATTATATGAAATAAAGACATTCAGAGAAAAAAGTTGATAGAATTAGCCACAAATACTTCAGTAAATAAAAGGTTATCTATCCCTTCAGGCCAAGGGGAAAAGGCAGCTGATGAAAACTCCGATCTAAAGATGAATGAAAAGCATCAGAAATGTCTTTTGCCAAATGGGTGGCTCTGTTTCTTTCTGATACTTGCTTTGAAGTCCAAGATTCTCACAGAAAAGACTACAGAGGGGTGCCTGGGTGGCTGAGTCGGTTAAGTGCCTGCCTTTGGCTCAGGTCATGATCCCAGGGTGAAGGCCACATTGGGCTCCTTGCTCAGTGGAGAGCCTGCTTCTCCCTCTGCCTGCGTAATGGCTGAGCCACCCAGGTGCCCCAACATTTGAGTTCCTAAAATGTTCTGTCATAGGGGCACCTGGGTGGCTCACTGGGTTAAGCCTATGCCTTCGGCTCAGGTCATGATCTCAGGGTCCTGGGATCGAGCCCAGCATCAGGCTCTCTGCTCAGCTGGGAGCCTGCTCCCCCCCCCCAACCCCCACCCCCGCCTGCCTCTCTGCCTACTTGTGATCTCTGTCAAAGAAATAAATAAAATCTTTTTTCTTTTGAAATAAAATCTTTAAAAAAAGTTATATCATAGCCTTCTAGAGAATTTGATATTCAAAAGGTATATGAATGGCATTCAAAATTGTAAGGACTGTATCTCTGTTCTTCAGTTTAGTTTGACATTGAGCTACTAAAGTTTAAAGATAACTGTTTTAATTATAAGTTCTGCTTTTATTATGCTTTATAATTAAAATGAATCAAGCTCACAGACATCTTGTAATGCAGCTATTATTGAAAAACCAAACAGTTTAAGGAAATTACTTCTAGGTTTATGTTTTATATATATAGAAAAATTGACATTTGTTAATTTTATCAGTTGCCTGCCTAGATATATCATCCCTTAAATTTAAATCTAGAAAATACAGTCTGTCGTGGTGGTGGTGGTGGTGGTGGTAGTGGTGGTGTTCTTAGCGTGAGAACTAGGAGTGGTGGTAGTCTCAGTTTGACATCAGTTTTCTCATTAGGATCAATTTGTTTGTTTTACAGAACATCACAGGTTCTTTCCAGCTTAAGTTTCTATGATTGATGGATCTAATTCCTCATTACAGAGCCTTTTAGTTATTCTGCTGCTTCCCCCTCCCAACTGTAAATGCATGCTGATTGCTTAGATTAGGAGATGAAAGTATTGGTAAGGTGAAGGTGCTTAAACTATTTTTTAAAGGTGGTGGATAGGGATGGGTCAAGAATCTGCAGTCATTGGTGATGACCTGCTAAGGGCCATTATTTATTTATTTATTTTTAAAGGGTTATTTATATTACGGAGAGAAAGAGAGTGTGCCAGCTTGTGTGCACACAAGCAGGGGGCCCGAGGGAGGAGAGAGAATCTGAAGCAGATGCTGTGCTGAGCGTGAGCCCAAGGCGGGGCTCGATCTCATGACCCCAAGAGAGCTGAAACCAAGAGTCAGTCACTCAACTGACTGTGCTACCCAGGCATCCCTAAGGGCCATCATTCTTAACGGTTTTCTTTTTTTAAAAGACTAGTTGGAATTTCTAGTTAATGTGACCAGAAAACAGTAACTTCTTACTGGAAACTTAAGCTGAGCCATTGAAAGACAATTGTTAAAACAGCTGTAGGCAGTGCAGTAACACTCAGATTTCATGAAAAAAGGAGTAAACTATTTATTTTTTGGTCCAAATGGTTAGGAGCTTGGAATCTGATGTTGGAAAGACTTGGATTTAATTTGTTGTTCTATCACTTATTAGATGTGTGACTTTGGGTGAGTTATTTTACCTCCCCTATCTCTTTTGTCATGTAAAAGAGGGATCGATTTGAACTCTACTTTTATCTGTTCTGCATATCAGAAGGTTGAAATAGGGGTTAAAATGAGAGTAATAAATGGAACGTCCTCAACACGGTGTCTAGCTCAAATATTAAATATATATTCACTTAACATTTTTAACTTAACAGTGTTAATTTAACATAAAGTTATGCAGTATTTTATATAAATAGGAATATATGTTATATGTGTTTTGAAGTGTACTTCAGAAAACACCTTTGAACCTACTGCTTAAGAGCTGGAAGGTTGTTAGGAATACCAGCTCCCTGTGTGTCTCCATGTTACGTGCTCTTCTGCTTCTGTCCCAGGTAACAGATACCATAATTCACTTGCTTTTTAAAACTTAAAAAACAAACAAAAAAGCCCCCTACATGTGTGTGTTCATGAACCATGTTTAGTTTTATTTTTAGCTTTACAAAAATGAGTGTAATATACTTTATTTTATTTTGCTTTTTGAAGATTTATTTATTTGGAGAGTGAGAATGCATGCTGGGGGGAGGGACAGAGGGAGAGGGATAGAATCTCTAGTCGACTTCCCCTGAACTTAGAGTCTGACTTGGGACTCCATCCTATGACTCTGAGACACCAACCCCCCGCTGAAATCAAGACTCAGTTTCCCAACCGACTGAGCTACCCAGGTGCCTCTAATGTACTTGCTTTAAAAAAAAAAACAAACTTTATTGCTTGTAATATTCAACCATGTTGTGTATAATTTATTTTTGCTACTACTATATTGTATTTTTTTGTATGGCTTTATTTTTTAAATTTGGGATTGATGGTCATTACAGTGTCCTCTGGTTTTTGATGTATGAATGAAATTCCAACGAACATTTTTGTGTGTTTTGTTGCAAGATTACTTTTATTGCCCTAAAGTTTTTAAATATAAACTTGATTTTAACTGCCAGTGGACTAAATTTGCATTTCCTGTAGAACTTCTTTAGAAAAAATAAACTTTCTTATTCAAATAGCCCTCTTTTATTAGCTAATTTATTTTACCTTATACTAGTCATTTATTATTTATCACAGGATTAGCAATACGCACTACCATTTTGCTATGTAACTTTGAGTACTTGATTTTAAAAGAAAATTTAAGTATAGTTTACATTCAATAAAATTTACCGGCCTTAAATTTATAATTTGCTGAGTTTTGACAGATGTAAGCTTTATCTCAATCATGACCTAAGACACTCTTACCATCCCCTGAAGTTCTTTTGTCCTTCTGTGCCATCAGTCCATTCCACTGATAGCTGGCGGCCCCTGGTCTGCTTTAAGTTATTAGTTTTGCCTTTTCTAAATTTCATATTAATGTATTCCCCTTATGCATATAATGTATTGTTTGTAATTGTTCCACTGTCCTTGGATATTTTGTTCTTTTTCCTTTTTTCTCTTTGCCTTTCAGTTTTAGAAACTTGTATGATCTTTAAACTCACTGATTTTTTTTCTTCCTCAGCTGTGTCCTGTCAACTGATGAGCCCATCAAAGGCATTCATTTCTGTTAATGTTTTTTATTTCTAATATTCCCATTTGCTTCTTTCTCATAGTTTCCGTCTCTCTTGCTTATATTACCCATCTGTTCTTGCTTGTTTTCCACTTTTTCCATTAGAGTACTTAGTATATTAATAATAATTAAAATCCCACAGTTGGTTTCCATGTTTTTTTTTCTTTTCTTTTTTAAATTTTTAAAGAACCTGGCTTCTTTCCTGTTTACTAGCAAATTTTAGAGGCTTCTTAGGATATGTCATCAAAATCTGCCTTTACCTGGGGCGCCTTGGTGTCTCATTTGTTAAGTGTCTGCCTTATGGCTCAGGTCATGATCCCAGCATCCTGGGATAGAGACTGGCATTGGGCTCTGAGACCGGCATTGGGCTCCCTGCTCAGCGGGGAGCCTGCTTCTCCCTCTACTTGTGTTCCTTCTCTGTCAAATAAATAAATAAAATCTTAATAAAAAAAAGATTTTATTTATCTGTTTGACACAGAGTCAGGGAGAGGGGGAACAGAAGCAGAGGGAGTGGGAGAGGGAGAAGTAGGCTTCCCACTGAGCAGGGAGCCAGATGCAGGGCTCGATCCCATGACTGTGGGATCATGACTTGAGCTGAAGGCAGATGCTTAACGACTGAGCCACCCAGGTGCCCCCATGTCAAAGACTTTAAAAATTAATTGAAAGTCATATCCAGACCTATCTGCACTTTCCTATTTGTCCGTTAAGTGTTTGTGAGAGGCTTATGGGCATCTTGCAGTAGTACATCCAGAAAATTTGCTCTTAAGCGTGTAACATCCATATAAAAAATTACCCAGAAAGCCATAATTTTGGTGGATCTACTGTTTTAGGGTAATGAAGTGCTGTGGTTATAAGTGGGAAAACCAAAGTTATTTTACTTTAGATAATCTGACCACACGTAGTCCCTCACTCCCTTCTTATCTTTTTTTTCTTTAGGTTTTTTACTTTTAAGAGTTTCCTTCTGTGGAGGGAATATTATATTTAAACTGTGGAGATTATATGATGATATGTAGGAGAATATTAATGCCCTTATAATTTAAAAACTTACATTTTAGCGGTGTCTGGGTGGCTCAGTTGGTTAAATACCTGCCTTTGCTCAGGTCATGATCTCAGGGTCCTGGGATCGAGCCCAATGTCAGGCTCCCTGCTCAGCAGGGAGTCTGCTTTTCCCTCTCCCTCTGCCCTTACATCCCTGCTGGTTCCCTTTCTCTCAAACAAACAAACAAACAAATAAATAAATAAATATCTTTAAAAAATAAAAGCTTAAACATTTAAATTTACTGTTTATCAGACAGCAACTTTAAAAAGCAGCTTTTTTGAGCATAGGTTCCATACTATACAGAGATTCTTTTTTTTTTTTTTTAATTATTTATGTATTTGTGGAAAAAGAGAGCGAGAGGGAGAGAACACAAGCAAGGGGAATGGCAGGCTGAGCAGGGAGCCTGGTGTGGGACTCAGTCCCAGGACCTTGGGATCATGACCTGAGCCAAAGGCAGATGTTTAACTGACTGAACCACTCAGGCACTCCAATAGTTGTGTTTTTGTTATTAAATCAAAAGACTGAATGTTGGGATGCCCGGGTGGCTCAGTTGGTTAAGCGGCTGCCTTCGGCTCAGGTCATGATCCCAGCGTCCTGGGATCAAGTCCCACATCGGGCTCCTTGCTTGGCAGGGAGCCTGCTTCTCCCTCTGCCTGCCACTCTGTCTGCCTGTGCTCGCTTGCTCTCTTTCTTGCTCTGTCTCTGACAAATAAATAAATAAAATCTTAAAAAAAAAAAAAGACTGAATGTTAAGCTGGTTTGCTTTAGATGAGACTTTTAGAATATGTAGAGAAAATTATTAAAATTGTAAGATCCGGGGCACCTGGGTGGCTCAGTGGGTTGAGCCTCTGCCTTCTGCTCAGGTTATGATCTCAGGGTCCTGGGATGGAGTCCCTCATCGGGCTCTCTCTCTCTCTCTCTCTCTGCCTGCTTCTCTGCCTACTTGTGATCTATCTCTGTCAAATAAATAAATAAAATCTTTAAAAAAAATTGTAAGATCCGTCTTTGACACAAACAACAGACTATCTAAACTACATTAAATTCAGTCACTGTTTTCTGCTCTTGGTGAAAATGGATGGAGATGAGGTTTTAGTGTTGTTTACAGTCAAGGCTCATAAAAAGGGCAGTTTTATTGCATTTAGAAAATACAGACATAGAAAATTTGTCACATCAGTAATAACATAGCTCTTGTAGTACTTAATTTTGTAACTTAAGAAATATAATTGACCTAATATCATCAATCTAAAAAGTGAGCTGCTGTACAAATAGTCCAGTTTATACCACTGTTACAGATGGCCCTATCGTATGCCAGACTCTCAGATTACTTTCTTATAAATCTTTGTTTCCAAAACCTGTTTTAATAAGAATGTTTTTGAATCTGTGCAATATTTAACATATAAAGCCTGCATTATTTTGAAGTTGATATTGAAAACCTTTAAACTTCTGACCTTGAATAGAATTTGCTATGTATAACCATTACATGCAGCTGCTGGACTCAAAATTGCCTTTTCTGGGACTCTGGTTTGTGAAAAATAGTGTGTATTGGACATGAGTGCGTGGCAGCTGACATTTATCCAGGATAACAGGAGCCTTACTCATTTTCACATTTTAAAGTAACTTTGAAAGCTTTGCATGTGCACACATGCTCAACATATGTTCCTAAGATTTAAATATATTTTTCATCATGTATCAATGAAACCAAATTCCAGTCTTTAATGAGCTTATACTGTGTGATGTGTGAGCACACGGACATCTAAAGATCAGCGTAGGATATTTAATTCACTTTCATAGAATTTTACTTTTCATACTTTAAAAGTATTACAAGTAAAAATGTACCTACTTGTATGCTGGGTAGTGCTCTTGTTATGTAATGTGTTATTTGGCATTTCTTTCATTACCGTAGTATAAAATTTGGCCCTGATGTAGAAAAGTAGTTATAGAAATTATTTTTTTCTTTTTTTTTCTTTTTTTAAAGATTTTATTTATTTGACAGAGAGAGATCACAAGTAGACAGAGAGGCAGGCAGAGAGAGAGAGGAGGAAGCAGGCTCCCTGCTGAGCAGAGAGCCCGATGCGGGACTCGATCCCAAGACCCTGAGATCATGACCTGAGCCGAAGGCAGCGGCTTAACCCACTGAGCCACCCAGGCGCCCCTGAAATTATTTTTTTCTAGTCGACTCCTGGTATATTGCTCTTCTGTTTGAAAAGATTTTTATGGAGCTATTTTACTGGAGGGTGACAGAATTAGAATTGTGATTGTGTGATTTTTAGTCTTGGTTCTTAACCCTTTAAAATTTTCTTTAAAGATAGGTTGTGGTAATAATTTAGCCAACTGAGCCACCCAGGTGTCCCAGGTTGTGGTAATAATTTAGAAAGGATTCTAAAATGAAACTGCAAAATTCATAATGTGTTGGCAAACTTGTTAGTTAAAATAACACCTTTTAATGATTGGTATGGGTTTCAGACAGGGCAGCCCTTCAGTATATTGATATGCAGATCACACTGACTTGCTGCAAGGTAACAGGAGACATGCTTTGACTTCTGAAGATAAATTGGCCATGCACAGCTGTAATCTACTGTCTTTTCATTTCCAGATGTGATTGAGTAGTATAAGGCCTTTGATACGTAGGTCCTATGTAGTAAGTTGAAATTTAATTTTTTGTGTGTATGTGAGTTTTTACTTGGGCTTTTGATAAGCGTGTTTTGTGGTATGAAGGTACCATATAAATTGTGGGGACGTTTTATTACTTAAATAACCGAATTTGAAATGTAAGAAGGCTGAGTTCCATTTTTTCCCCATTTTCCTTTCGGCAGTTAATAAGGAAGTCATTTTATTAAGCGTGATAAATAGTAAAAAGAGTTTTAAATTTAGACTAGTTAAATTTGCCAGTGTCTTTATATTTTAATAAAATGCAAAGCAAGTATGAATTTTAACAGGACTTTTCAAAGAAATCATCCTTAATTACTTGTGACCCAAGTGTCCTTTCTAATAAGAGGTGCTGTTTCTACAAATTCTTTTCACACAGAAATGAACAATATCAGAGAGGGATGCCTAGCTAGCTCACTTGGTAGAGCTTGTGGTTCTTGATCTCGTGATCTTGAGTTCGAGCCCCACATTGAATATAGAGTTCACTTAAAAATAAAGCTTTTTAAAAAAATGAAGAAAATACTTGATGTTTGCATAAGAACAGTTTAATACTACTACCAGAACTTTATTTGTAGATATTAGTATCTTTGAGAATTCAATACTTCCCAAACGACATCTATTTAATCTCCTAGGTACCAAGGTTCAGGCAATTGGCAGAAGTTCTTCAGCCAGTGTGGGAATTAAAAAACAGATACTTTGTTTCCTGAATTTATGTGGATTATAAAAGTAGTTACTTTATAATCACGAAGGCAAAATTGTGTGTTTTTTTTTTAAATAACCTTGATTCTATCTGTAAATCATGAGATTCTTCAGGGAGCCATTTGTTAAGGCTTGAATGTGCTCAGATAAACTTTGTTTTTGGTCTATGGTTATCATTGTTTCAGCAACCTTGTGAAGGTATGGTATGTCCTGGGGCACCTGGTGGCTCAGTTGATTAAGTGTCGATGATTTTGGCTCAGGTTATGATCTCAGGGTTGTGAGATAGAGAGCCCTGCCTGGGGCTCTGTGCTGGGGCATGGAGCCTGCTTAAGATTCAGACTCTCCCTCTGCCGCTCCCACACCTTTCTCCCTCTCTTTAGGGGAAAAAAAAAGCTATGGTGGTGGTATGTCCATTTTAGAAAATAGGAAATTGAGCTTCAGAGACTTAAATTTGGTGATACCATGCTGGGGCTTAGATTAGCTCTGAAGTCTTTCTCCTTTATTACACTGTGCTGTGTTTGATTTGAATTCATCAGTTTTCATAACCAGTCCACTGATTGTGTGTGTGTGTGTGTGTGTGTGTGTGTGTTGTGTTGTGTCATGTTGTGCCTAGTTTAGGAATTAATTCTTTATTGAGTTTCCAGATAGGGATTTAAGTATCACTTGCTAACTAAGTCTCTCCAGAGTTAGGATATTTGGTGCTCAGATAATGGGTGATACTATCTCTCTTTTTATACTTTATAATTTATGGAGATTTGTAATCCAATCTTTTCACAATGATTTATTCTATTTTCATTTATTTTTTTTCATGGCTGTCAAATTTTTATCTTCTAAGGATCATAAGCATTTATTTTAAACTTACTGAGAGGTTTCATTGGGTGGTGAATTCATCTTCCAATATTGATGAATTTCTTGGTCATCTTTCTTAGTTCTGTTTTCAAATACACTTGGGAATTTTCATTTACAATTTGCATCTTTAAAAAAAATTAACATAAAATATATTATTTGTTCCAGTGGTACAGGTCTGTGATTCATCAGTCTTACACAATTCATAGCACTCACCATAGCACATGCCCTCCCCAGTGTCCATCACCTGGCCACCCCGTCCCTCCCACCCCCTTCCACTCCAACAACCTTCATTTTGTTTCCCGAGATTAAGAGTCTCCCTCTCTAGTTTTGTCTTGTTTCATTTTTCGCTCCTTTCCCCTGTGATTCTCTGTCTTGTTTCTCAAATTCCTCATATCAGTAAGATCATACAATTGTCTTTCTTGATTGACTTATTTTGCTTAGCATAATACCCTCTAGTTCCTTCCACTATGATTTGCATCTTAAATGGGAAATTTAGTTTTCCTTTTGTTCATTTGGTACTCCCCATGTTGACCCCTTTTCCCTGGCTCGGTTACCCCAGTTGTTTTTGTTGCCTTCTCCCATTTCCACCGGACTCCGGTCTGAAATATTGTTGCCATATTAGAGAGATGAGGACTCTTTGGTCTACACTGCAGGTTGTAGTTTGATGTGATCAGTAGCTTGTTATTGATGGTTATAGCTTTTCTTCACCTTCCTTTCAGCAATTTTTTGGGTTGGTTTTTACCTATGAGCATTGCTTTTGGTCCTGTTGGGCGTGATTGGATTTCCTGACAAAGCAGTTGCTAGTTTCTGGTTCTCAAATTCAGTGGGTTCATGGAGTCATCAATTCATTACTGTATATTTGCTCTTTGTTTTGGTCCACAGACATTTTGTTATATTTGAGCGTGTCTGTATCTTCCAAAATAAATAAAAAATACATACTTGTCATTATTATATAGAGTGGGGGGAAGAGTGGTTGTTTGAAAGCAATAATCCACGATGTCATCAGGAAGTCCTGTTCTTTTTAAAAATTTTAAATTTTTAAATTTTAATTCCAGTATAGTTAACATAAGTGTTAATGTTAGTTGCAGGTGTACAATATGGTGATTCAGCAATTCTCTACATTAGTCAGTGCTCATCGTAAGTGCACTCTTAATCCCCATCACCTGTCTCACCTACCCCCTACCCACCTCCCCTTTGGTAACCATCTGTTCTCTGTAGTTAAGAGTCTGTTTTTTGGTCTCTCTCTTTGCTTTCCTTTGTCCATTTGTTTTTTTCTTAAATTCCACATATGAGTGAAATCATTTGGTATTTGTCTTTCTCTGACTTATTTTGCTTAGTATTATACCCTCTAGCTCCATCCACATTGTTGCAAATGGCAAGATTTCGTTCCTTTTTTTTTTTTTTTTAAGATTTTATTTATTTATTTGACAGAGAGAGATCACAAGTAGGCACAGAGGCAGGCAGAGAGAAAGGGGGAAGCAGGCTCCCTGCTGAGCAGAGAGCCCGATGCGGGGCTCAATCCCAGGACCCTGAGATCATGACCTCAGCTGAAGGCAGAGACTTAACTCTCTGAGCCACCCAGGCACCCAGATTTCATTCTTTTTCTTAATGATTTCTTTTAATTATTTTAGAGTGCGAGAGTGAGCAGGGGAGAGAGTCAGAGGGAGAGGGAGAGAGAGAGAATCTCAAGCAAACTCTGTGCTGAGCGTGAAGCCCAGTGTGGGGCTCCATCCTTCAATCAGGGTCACTGCCTGAGCTGAAACCAAGAGTTCAGATGCCTGACTCACGGTGCCACCCAGGTGCCCCAAGATGTCATTCTTTTTTTATGGCTGAATAATATTTCATTATACACATATACACACCCCACGTCTTCTTTATCTATTCGGCTGTTGACACTTGGGCTGCTTCCATAATTTGGCTGTTGTGAATAATGCTGCAATAAACATCAGAGCTCATGTAATCTTGTGAATTAGTGTTCTTGTCTTTTTTTGGGTAAATACCCAAAAGTGCAATTCATGAATCATATGGTATGGTAGTTCTGTTTTTAACTTTTTGAGGAACCTCCATACTGTTCTTCCACAGTGGCTATACCAGTTTGCATTCCCATCAACAGTTCCCTTTTTTCCACATCCTCACCAACACTTGTTTCTTGTGTTTTGATTTTGTCCTTTTTGACAGGTGTGAGGTGATACCTCATTGTGGCTTGAGTTGCTTTTCCCTGAGGGTGAGTGATGTTGAGCACCTATTCTTGTGTCTCTTGGCCATGTTTACGTCTTCTCTGGAGATATGTCTGTTCATGTCTTCTGCCCATTTTAAAATTGGGTTGTTTTTTTGTTTTCATTTTGAATTAAGTTCTTTGTTTATTTTGGATACTAACCCTTTGTCAGATATGTCATTTGCAAATATCTTCTCCCATTCCATATGCTTTCTCTAATTTTATTGATTGCTGCATTTCCTTTGGGGTGCAGAAGCTTTTTATTTTGATGTAGTCAGGAAGTCCTGTTCTTTTGATTTCACAACCTGGCTTATTTATATAGGCTTGGAGATAGTAGATACCAAAATATCTATTAAATGAATGTGAACAGGATCTTGGAGAAGCCATACCAGTTTCAAACCTTTAATCCCAAACTTAATCTGCTATAGTGGTTCTCAAAAGTGTGATTCATGGTCCTTTGGGAGTCCCTGAGAACTTCTACAGGGTCCATACAATTAAAATTATTTTCATAATAGTCATTATTTGCCATTTTCATTCTATTGGTGTTTGCATTGATGGTGCAGAGCCAGTGACCCAGAAACTGCTGGCACCTTAGCTTGAATCAAGGCAGTGGTACTACAGACTGTACTAGTGGTCATTACGTTCTTTACTTTCCTGCACTTAGTTTAAAGGAAAAAAAAACCCAGCAGCACTTCTCACTTAGGATTGTCCTTCATGAAGCAGCAAAATTTGCCCATTTCATTAAATCTTGACTCTTGAGTTCTATATTTAAAAATTCTGTTTTGTGAGAGTGGAAAATATGCAGAAAGCACTCTGTCTACTGAGGTATGATGGTTATCCTGGGAAAAAGTCCTCGTGTGCTTGGTTTGTGTACCGAACTAGCCACTTTTTTCATGGAATACCATTTTTCTTGAAAGAATGCCCAGTAAGCTCTGGTTATTGAAATCTGAGCATTTGGCAAGATGAACCTATTACTTAATGGAAACCTTTGATGGTATTTGTTGATAGTGATAAAATTTGAATTTTCAAGTGAAATTTGTAACGGTAATATGAATTTGCCAACCGTGACTGTACTTAAAGACTTTCAAGATGAGATGGGTGGTGATATTAATATGGAGTTTGATATTGTATCATGAAGTATATCAGTATTTTAATATCTGATTAGTTAACTGATACTGTTAAGATGACAGTGTTTGATACAAAATCATGCATGGGTAAAAGATTTGCTCAGAGTGAAAGCTAGGGGAGTATATTTTTAATGTAACAGAGCGAAAGTTGATCAGTAGTTTCAGATTTTACTTTGCAACTAACTTTTAAGAAAGTAGTGCTTGTTTAGTTTAGTGTAATGCCAAGGAAAATTAAAGTTGTTTACAAAAGGCTACTGAAATAGTCCTTTTTTAAAAAAATAAGGAGATGTCTCGAGGCTGGATTTTCTTCATGTGTTTTTGTCAAATTAACACATTGTAATATACTGAATGGAGAAGTAGCTAAGTGAATCCAGCTATCCTCTTTAAATGTGACATAAGATTTGTAAAAATGTAGAAACAGTGCCACCTCTCTGTTTTGTTTCAGAAAATGTATTTTCTGAATAAATTTCTGAATAAATTCACATCTGAATAAAATTGTTTATAGAATTGTTAACACAATGGGCTTGTTTTAAGATGAATTAATATTTCAAATATTTGTTAAGTTTTAATTTTCACTATGGTAGATATTGATAGGTATAACACATAACAAAAACTTTTTGGCGTTTCCAGTTTTTGAGGGGTAAAGAAATCCTGATATCAGAAAGGTTGAGAATCACTTGATATAATGGATGTGGTTGGAACTCTAGAGGCATTTGACTTAAACCTTTCACCCTGCTTGTATATGTTGGTTGTTTCGAGGCACATCTAAATTCTGCTGTAGCTCTCTGTTCTGATGTACTTAAACAGAACAGGGGCCAGAGCTAACTCGTAAGGTTTGCCTGTTCTCAAGGACATGCATTTGTCATTTGCCCTGCATCTTTCTGTGCTGAGATCCAGATTGACTGCAGCGGGTTAGGACTTTGAACACTTGTGTAACATCATGTGCTGTGTCTGATACGCAGTTGTCCCTGATACGCAGTTGTCCCTGCTTTTGAATTAATAGGTCAGCCATTAACTTCCAGTGGAGACCTTTCAGAGCACACAGTACGTTTTGGGATACTATATTTACTAGTTTGTTGATTATGGACCCTAGGTTACTAGCTTGTTGAAGGCAAAAAACCTTGTCTGTTTTGGTCAGCAGTTTATCCCAAGCACATGGCGTAGGGAATGCAGTTGCCCTTGTTCATGTATGTGGACAACACTCAGTGTGTTGAAGAATGGCCAGTTAAGAATTGTCTTCCCTCTAGTTTTATTGAGAAATAATTGACATACATACTGTATAAGTTTATGGTGGTTTGATTGATGTGCTTGATGGTTTGATTTATGTGTACTCTAAGATCAGTACACTTGGTTCAGCCAACATCCATTTTCTCCTATAGATAAAATAAAAGTAAAGAAGAAAAATGTCTCTTTGTGATGAGAATTCTTAGAAACTACTTTTTTTTTTTTTTTAAAGATTTTATTTATTTGACAGAGCATAAGCAAGGGAAGCGGCAGAGGGAGTGGGAGAAGCAGACTCCTTGCTGAGCAGGGAGCCCAACAAGGGCTTGATCCCAGGACTCTGGGATCATGATATGAGCCAAAGGCAGACCCTTAACTGACTGAGCCACCCAGGTGCCCCAGGAGCTACTCTCTCAACTGCTTTTGTGTACATCACACAGCAGCGTTAGCTGTAGTCATCCTGTTGTACGTTCCATCCTGAGTTCAGTGACCATTCTTTAGATATTTGCTGGTGGGTTTTGGTTTTAACCGATTCAGGTGTCTGACTGGTTTTACAGGAGTTCATAATTAAATTTTTGCCTCCAGTGTTCTTTAATGAGGTACCCCCTGTCTTCATTTACTAGACACATGTAGGCTGGTTTTGTGAAATACAAAGAGAAGCTCTTTAAAGTCATGAATCATGAAACTGACCTTTGAAAAGCAGTGGGGGAAAAAAAAAACCCATGAAGCTATGTTTTATTTAAATTGAGTGATGCTCATTTTGTTCTGTTCTTCAGTATTTTATATTCTTTCTTGCTGCAGATTTCTTTTCTGGTACAGTCATGATCTAGAGGGCAGAATTTTAGCTCCACATAGTATATGATACTAGCTTTATTTTGACAGGGATTTAGGGAGGCGGTTGAAGCTATTGTTCAATTAGACTTTGATACTTTTTAACATTTCTACGAGTGTTACCCTACCTTCAGCAAGTAAAGGATGCTAAGAGTGCTTCCTTATTGTCTTTTTTGACTTTGATATATATGTTCTTATTCGTTATTTGTATTTTTGTTATTCTGAAATTGATAATGACTTGAAGATTTATTTGAAGAGATGAATTCTGTTATCAGACATACAATTTCTTGGAATATGGAGGTGTTATTTATTTTTTATTTGCCAGATCATTTTATTAAAATAAAAACAACAGAGGTGCCTGGGTGGCTCAGTGCGTTAAAACCTCTGCCTTCGGCTCAGGTCATGATCCCAGGGTCCTGGGATCGAGCCTCGATCGAGCTCTCTGCTCGGCGGGGAGCCGTTCCCCCCCAACCCCCTGTCTGCCTCTCTGCCTACTTGTGATATCTCTCTGTCAAATAAATAAATAAAATCTTAAAAAAAAAATAAAAACAAAATAGAATTGATAGAGAACTGGGTGGGGATGCTTGGATCCACCTTGGATTAAAGAGGCAGATAGTAGAAATATTAAAGTGGCATGTATTTCCACTTAAATATTGTTCTAATCCCACTTGCAGAATCCTGAGTTAAGAAAATCAGTTCTCCCCAATCTCCTCTAATAAAAGAAATGCTTAAGAAATACAAGTTAAAAAAAAAAAAAAAAAAGAAATACAAGTTTCCAGGCCCCATCCAAGATGTTTTAAAGTAGAATCTTCAGAATTCCCTGTGGTGAAACTAGATGTTAATAGGCACCCATATCATTTTTATTTTCAAATGATGTTTGGAAAACATGGAATTGAATGGCCACGTGGTGGTCTCCCTTATGTCCTTTGTGCCTCACTGTGGGTCCTCATAGAATTTCTCTCAGATTAAGAGAGTCCTCATGCCACCATAGTGAAAGATTTTGAATAAACATCATCATCAAAGGCCTAGTAATAATGGGGAGTGTAGCATCTTCGAAGCACATAAGAAATGTTTCCGAGAAAACTTGTAGAATTTAAAGACATAAGACATGGTCAGCCTCTAACGTTAATTTTTAACATTTATGGTCTGTGTAACATCTCTTTATGCCTCAGGTTTCTCCAACTGTAAAATGGGAATAATCATATTCAGGGCTTTCATAAAATTTTGAGACTGAATGAGACAAAGAACAAAGTAGAAACGTTTTTAAAAAATGGTTCTTCTGGATTTAAAGTAATTTAGGCTAGGAGTGGAGTTATAATCAGTATGCTGTAAGGTCAGAAAAAGAAAACTGGGGGCGCCTGTGTGGCTCAGAGGGTTAAGCCTCTGCTTTCAGCTCAGGTCATGATCTCAGGGTCCTGGGATCGAGCCCCACATTGGGCTCTCTGCTCAGCGGGGAGCCTTTTTCTCCACTCTCTCTGCCTGCCTCTCTGCCTACATGTGCTCTCTCTCTCTCTCTCTCTCTGTCAAATAAATAAATAAAATCTTTAAAAAAAAAAAAGAAAAAACTGGCAGTGGAAACAGCACTCAAGGACTGAGCCACAGACTAACCTGCAGTAAAGATGATGACCCATTCAGGAAGTTTTATGAGTCAGACTTGCCTCGCTGTGTCACTAGCTTTAGAGAACATCTGCTTCAGTGTCTTTGCTTTTATTAAAGACTTTTTTAAAAAAGATTTTATTTATTTATTTGACACAGAGATCACAAGTAGGCAGAGAGGCAGGCAAAGAGAGAGAGAGGAGGAAGCAGGCTCCCCGCCGAGCAGAGAGCCCGATGCGGGACTCGATCCCAGGATCCTGAGATCATGACCTGAGCCGAAGGCAGAGGCTTAACCCACTGAGCCACCCAGGGCCCAAAGACTTTATTTTTAAGTAATCTCTACACCCAAAGTGGGGCTCAAACTCACAAACCCAGGATCACAAGTCGCACACTCTCTGACTGAGCCTGCCAGGCGCCTCTCCTATGTTTTTGCTTTTATTTTATTTTATAAAAAAGATTTTTATTTATTTATTTGACAGAGAGACACACAGCGAGAGAGGGAACATGAGCAGGGGGAGTGGGAGTGGGAGCCAGAGGGGGAGAAGCAGGCTTCCTGTTGAGCAAGGAGCCTCATGTGGGCCTTGATCCCAGTACAGGATCATGATCTGAGTTGAAGGCAGACTCCCAACGACTGAGCCACTCAGGCACCCCTGTTTTTGCTTTTTAAGAAGGAAATCTAGCTAAGATGGGTTTACCCTTGATAAATCTCACTCACTTCCACCTTCAATATTTTTTTTTGAAAAATTAGTTCAAGTTGCTTTATCAACTTTTCATTACCACATTGTTAATTTTTATAATGTTAGTGTCACAGGTAAACCCTCTGTAGCTACTTAATGTTTTTGATATTGGTGGACAGGGCTGACCTTAGTACTGCAGGTGGGGGGTGTCTTGCTACTTGAAGTTTTTCACTGTGCTCGAACTCCAGTTCAGGAGTATCAATGCTGCCTTTGACCCACAGTTACCATTTATAGCATTCATGGCACGCTTACTGCTAGTTCCTGCAGCTTTCCTTACCAGGTGGCTAATGTCCGGTCTTAAGTATTACCATTTCTTTTAGTACCTTTTTTTCTTCTCTGAGGCAGATAGAAATAATGGGTTAGGAGAGAATGGGGCACATGGTGTGATCATTCCCCCTTTTACATTTTATTGTTTAGTTATTGAATCTGTATTAGATTTTATTCCTGCTGTGTGCACACGCTCCTCTTACCTGTTTATCTTAATCCGGTACTTACCAGTTACCTCAAGGGGGCTCAGAGCTTCATTTTTCTCTCTCTTTCTCTCTCTCTCTCTCTTTTTTTTTTCTTCTAAAACTTCATTTCTCTCTTGTTCCTCTCTTTTTCTCTGCTGCTTATATTTTCATTCTGTGCCAAGGGAAAGCCTTAAAGTTTTTTTTTTTTTTTTAAAAGATTTTATTTATTTATTTGACAGACAGAGATCACAAGTAGGCAAGAGAAGCAGGCAGGGAGAGAGAGAAGGAAGCAGGCTCTCCAAGGAGCAGAGAGCCCGATGTGGGGCTCGATCCCAGGACCCTGGGATCATGACCTGAGCGGAAAGCAGAGGCTTTAACCCACTGGGCCACCCAGGCGCCCCTTAGATATAGTTTTGATGTAGAGATATTTACATCTATTCAGGAAAAATTAACCCGCCAGTTGGGAAGTAAAAAGAGATCATAAAGAACCACCACTGTGTGCTTCTGCCTAGTGCCTTTGTATGTGGATATCCTCTTCAGAATCCTCTAAAATGTGCCTTCTTATTCTTATGTCTTTTAATCTTAAGAGCATAGATAACTGTTACAGTAATTTGTTGACTTTTCATGGTTATATTAGCAACCAGCTCTGTCTGACCACACTATTTCAGTGGGAGAATGTTTTGAATTCCAGTCAGCTACAGGTAAATTGAGAATAGCCTGAACAGTTCTGGGTAATTTGTTTTTTTTGTCTGAAACATTTTAATTTGTTGCCATTTGGGATATGTGTAGCTGTTTGTCTTTCCACAGAGAGCAAAGTTACTGTTGCTAAACTTAATCTTTGTTCTTGGTATTGAGGGGTCCCCCTTAGTCCCTCTTACTCCCTGTGTCAGTTACTTGCTTTGTATTGCTCTTCATGCTCACATTCAACAGATGAGTATGTGAGTCGAAATTATTCCCAGATTTTACAGGTGATAGGCTTTTTTTTTTTTTTTTTAAGATTTTATTTATTTATTTGACAGAGATCACACGTAGGCAGAGAGGCAGGCAGAGAGAGAGGAGGAAGCAGGCTCTCTGTGGAGCGGAGAGCCCGATTCGGGGCTTGATCCCAGGCCCCTGGGATCATGATCTGAGCTGAAAGCAGAGGCTTTAACCCACTGAGCCACCCAGGCGCCATGGTGATAGGCTTTTTAAAGGCGACAAAAGTTTACGTTTTAGTGAAATTGCAATTTAGCTCTTGAGTTTGATTCCAGCAACCCCCCCTTGTCTTCTCATTATGTCATAGTAAATCATCTGAAAGATTCAGACCTTTGAGTTTTATTTCCATAGGCAGGTTGGAGCCCTTATATTTGTTGGAGTGAAAAATGACGTGTCAAAAAGAAGCAAAAATGTTCTACAAAGTTTTTAATATCCTCCCAGCCCTCCTTGCGTCTTCTCTGTATTTTAAGGAAGATTATTATAGAGTTGGCAAAAAGTATAGCTAAGGGGTTGGTAAAGAAAAGGCGAGCTGGAGTTGGAAAAGGAACTGGGAGAATGGTGGGTAGTAGCCGTAAAAAAGGAGGAGGAAGGAGTTTGTAATGAAAGAGTCTCATACGATTTTTTAAAAAGTTTATTAAGAAAAAATTTTGGTTGTTTATTTATTTATGTAAGTAATCTCTACACCCAGTATGGGTCTTGAACTCACAACCCCAAGACCAAGAATTGCATACTTCTCTGCCTGAGCTAGCCAGATGCCCCTTGTACAAATTTTTTTTTTAAATAATAGAGCTTAAATGTAGAAAGTAGGGACAGAAAAGAGAACAGGAGTAAAGGGCAGTGTGTAAAACAGTGTAGTAAATTATGAAAAGTGCATCAGGATAAAGAAGGGAAAACTTTCTGTAATTGGGAGAGTTTGAATGGTTTCATCAGAGGTGATAGTTGAACTTAATCTTGAAGGATGAGTAGGAGTATTCTAGATAGAAAAGAGATAAAAGGGAGATTTAAAAAGGAATGACTTAAAACAGGAAATAATTCAGTGATCATCCTTTGTCAGAATCTCTTTTAGCATAGGTCATTAGGGAGGCTGCTGCTGGTGGTAGTGGCCATGCTGAGGAAGAAGTATGACTGATGGTATGTATAGAGTGAAGCTCAGGTGCGGAGGGATTCAGTGCATTAAATTGTAGGATCCAGTGTTACCTTTAAAACAACTAAGGAATTACGCAGCTAGTTGGTATGCTGTCAAGAGAGAGTAATTTGATTTAGATGGAAGCAGCTTGCTTAACTCCCTCTGCACAATGCGTATTTGTGAACTTGAACTTGGTTGCTTCTGTAGAGGTTGAGAAGTCTCTTGGCAACAAGCTTCCAGTTGCAGCTAACACCTGCTTTGGCTAATTGGCATGCCCAGTTCTGGTAGTGGGGCCTCTGGGGGAGTTTGTGTTTGAATTCAGCTTCATCAGGTTTAAACTGGAACATAAATGTGAAAGGGCTTTGGGGTCAATCTGTTGGTTGAGAATGAAAAGGCAAGACATACAAAGGGAGAACAGAATGAAACTCGTGGATAAAATAGCTGTTAATTTACATTTGGATGCTTTTTAGCTTAATTTATATATTAAAAATAGGATGTTTTACTCTGTTGTACTCTGCTAGCCCCTTTTCGAATTTGTTGGCCTTATAAACTAAGAAGACAGGACCTAAGGGTATACCATTACTGACATATGTCTGCACCAAGGTAGTTTATTATGGACACCGCTCATCTGCTTTTTCTCTTTAAAAAACAGCTGTAGGCTGGTAGGTTTCCTATCAGCTGTGTTCCCATGACACTTTATGCAGTGCCTTCATTTTAACACTTACCAATTATGTTGTTAGAACTGTTGATGTTTTCCTCTTTTGCTAACCTGGGAGTCGTAACAGTGTATGGTGTGATTCATTTCTCCTTCCTGGACCTAAAATGGTTCTGGGCATGCATATGTTTGAGCTGAAATAGAATTAAATTGAAAAGTGGATTGCATTAGGTGGTTTATATTTGATCCCACTAAATAAACATAACAGGTTATCAGCAACAAAATGAGAGGATATTGCCAGTTAGTTTTTATTTGAAACTTTCTTTCCTGTCCTTGTCTTCTTTCAGCTCTTATCCTCTTTGCTAGGGTTGAATTAAAACATAAAAGTAATCACTAGAAAAGGCATCTGGTTGATGAGGAAGCTTTCATAGCAGTTCCGTGTTCATCCCACCCTGGCTACCCACCATGGTCTCTTAAACACACACAGGTTTTACTTCCCTCAGTTCTTCAGTCTTTTCCTCTATGGTGCTGGTTTTCTTGGAGCTGTACCATAGATTGAAATAAAACCTTTAATTTGATAGTTTAGAAAATACAATTTTGTAGGATTAAGGGTTTAGACTAGTGGTGACTGTATACTAAATTGTCTTGAGTAAGAGTGTCAATTTGGAACTTGAATTTTGGGTAGTGCTTTTATATATGAATTTCTCATAATTTTTCCCAGTGGTATTTTTTTTCCTAATTGGATTGAGCAGTTTCTGCTTTTATATTAAGCTTCAAGTGGTTTTCAATAAATTATTTCAAATCCACAGTTGTTCTTTGAAAATTTTCCTCAAGTTACTGTGATTCTCAGGAGATACCCAGAAACACTCCCTAATTAGCATTATTTAATCATACCTTGTATAAGTCAGCCAAACAAGCCTGACAAATAAATTACTTGTGGGGTAGTCAAAAGTTTTTGGCCCCAGCATTTAATCTTAGAAAACCCTAGACTAAAAAGACTTGACATACTTCTTTAGGTTATAGTTTGTGTGTTTTTGAGCTTAAGTAGGGTTCTTGCTGTGTTAGCCACTGTTACTCATATCAAGTGGAAGTAAGGGTAAGGGTTAATATTAGACCCACCTCAGAGGGCGATTATCTGGTGACTTGTAGAGTAGTTGTTAGTTTTTAGGGGCTTGAGGGGAATGGCAGCATTACTGCCTGCTGTGTTTGAGGAGCTTCTTGCTTCTGCCCCTGATACTCTGCACACCCCTAAGCCCTGAGTGTACAGCTTCTCAGTGTTCTTACTGATGAGCTGAGACATTTTCTGGTTAACTGGTTGCAGGTGGTGTGATTTAACAAAATAAATGGTTTATTTTGGGGGAGGGATAAAATGCCCAAGGAGCATTTGATGCGTATTTTGTTGGTTATACAGTTCTGAGTCCAGCTGTGCCATTTAGTATCTGGGTGTGATCCAGTGGCACATTGCTTAGCTCTTTCCTTATCTGTCAAGTGGGAATAGTGATACATACTTTGGAGAGTCATTAGGAGAAATTACACAGAATATGTGATGTGCCCAGCACTATACTGCCACAAAAGCTATCCCCTTCCCTTTCCCTTATTAATTTAGGAAAAGTAAAATATTTTAGTAGGTCTATGTGCCATCTGAGATTTACTGGGTAACCCATCTCCTCCCCATTTTGGATTTTGGCATCTCATGGCCCCCCCCCACCAAACTACGGGCCTTACCATTGTTGATTGGTATCTTCTCCTTTTGGACAGGAGTACTTCCTGTATCCTTGCCCATCTGACTAATTTGTCATACACAATCAATATTTTTTTCCTCCTGTCTTAACTGCAGATAACCCAAATGAAAACTAGTTGATGCAGTTCAGTCATATACCAACATTTTCATGACTTTTGAACTGGCAAGTATAATTTTTTTCTGCTTTTTATCCTAAAAAATGTTCATTTTTTAGCAGCTTAACTTGTAATCTGAGCATGTCTAGGCTTAAACATGTATCATAGCTTATTGTGTATAGGAAGTCCTGTAGTATTTATATAAGGAATTCTAACCAGTTCCTCTAAGATTTTGTTCATTTTAAATCCGATTTTTCCAAATAATATAGCAGTAGGTAATATTAGATTTTGATAGCGCTGGAAGTTATTCTAAATTGCTCCTGTCTATATTTGAAGTAAATTGCATAGAATATCTTACTTAAATGTGCTCTTAGCTTTTAAAGTATGCATTGTCATATCAGTATATTGAAGTAGATAGCACAGAACTCTTAGAAACATTTTAGAAAAGGGAGAAAATTGTGAAACAGCTCAAGGATCTAGATGGCTGAGTTCACCCTGAAAGACTGAACATATTTTGGGCTCTTGGTTTCTGATTCAATGAAAAGTTCTCTATTCTAGTTCTTTTCTTTTTCTCTTTTAAAAAAATTTTTATTTGGGACGCCTGGGTGGCTCAGTTGGTTAAGTGGCTGCCTTCGGCTCAGGTCATGATCCCAGCGTCCTGGGATCGAGTCCCACATCAGGCTCCTTGCTCGGCAGGGAGCCTGCTTCTCCCTCTGCCTCTGCCTGCCACTCTGTCTGCCTGTGCTCCCTCTCTCTCTCTGACAAATGAACAAATTAAAAAAAAAAATTAAAAAAAAATTTTTATTTATTTTTAGAGAGAGAGAGAGAGCACGAGCTTGTGGTAGGGGCAGGGAGTTCCCGGCTGAGCAGGAGCCTGACCAGGGCTTGATCCCAGGACACTGAGATCATGACCGGAGGCAAAGGCAGATGCTTAACTCACTGAGCCATCCAGGTGTTCCTCCAGTCTGTCTTTACACGGTGGTGTCAGGGGCTTGACACAACTGATTGGATTGTATTCTGCCTGGAAGTGTAGTTGAGGTGTATCTCTAGTTTCATAATCACTTGGGGGATGTCTCTTGGTCAGCAGCTTCAAAATATATCTGTGCAAGTCATTGGATTTATGAGGGGACTTCAAGAGTGCAGATCACTTGGGAGACAGATATACATTTTGGTCTTAATTCTCTACTGTGTAGGTGATCTTTAATAGTAGGGAGTCAGACTTTAGAAGGGGCTTAATATTCGTAGACTGTTCTTATAATTTTCAAAGACACTGTGAGACTCTTGTGCTGTATTATTTTCCCTTTGAATATGGATTTTACCAACTCCATATATCCTCTAAACTAGATGAGATATAATTTAAGAAGTAAAAATGTAAGCACAGTTACCAATTTATGTTTCTTCTAGAATATTTTGGGGAAAAATGATCTATTCATGGGCCTTGTATGTAATCTGTTCTCCCCTCCCACTCTAATTATTGACTACTGACTGAAAATGGTCTAGATTTAGGGTGTGTGCTAGGCATTTATTTACCTTTCATACCTTAAAAAGAGTAATTTACCAAACTAGATAATATATCCTCTCAGGTGATAAAGATTGAGTCCATCTCTGCCAGTGAGAAGCAGGCAGCAGACCTGGCAAATAAAACAAAGGCTATTTACAAATTCTATATTTATAATGAAGATTAATACCAAATAAACAGAAAACTTATTAAATATATCATAGTCATTTGTGCTCAGGATTAATTTTATTAGTTATTATACATACAAACTTATTTTTTGGGCAGAAATACAGTTTTCATTTTTCATGTTGAGCATTTTCTTTATCCTAATGAAATTCGGGAGATGCATTTGCTGTATTTTGATTTTTTTCATTGTTGTATGGTATTTTATCATTCACTCTTGGAAATCATGTGGTCTTTCAGGTGTTGTGCAGTACCTATGGCCTGGTACCAAGGTTCATATCTGAGTAATAATTAGACAAGAAATTGGCAAAGTCCTTCTTTAAAAAAAAAAAAGAAACCTTCATGGTTTTACATTAGAATTTTGTGTTCATACATTTCGTACATTTGTGGATAATTACTTTTGTTACTAGAGATCAGTGGATTCTGTAAAAGAGTAAGTTTGGTAGTACATAGACTATGCAGTCATGCACATTATGGTTTTTTGTTATGCCAGATCAAGAGAAAGAGTCACATCTGCATATATGGACATATTTGACATATTTATATTTCTCTACATGCACATAAAAATTGACTTAATGTGAATGATTTGTATGCCTTTCTGGTTTAGACTGGTAATTGTGGTTATTGATTTCTTCCATATTAAGAGATTGTCATGGTTTTTCATTCTCTACTGATGTAATTTATGCCTTTAAAATTAATTTTAGTGACATCCTATATCAAGTGTAGAAGTGAAAAATTTAAAAAATTTGTACTATTATATAAATTAGAGTGAAGGGAATTCTAAAGTGTGACTTAATAAGTTGAATGTTCCATTTATTCAGTATTTATTCAAGACATTTATTGACCACTTAATAAATGCTGGACACCTTAAACTGCACTGGAGATTCAGCTTAATATTTAATAGCAAAGTAAGGTAAAATAATACTGAGACTATAGAGGGGCATCTGGGTGGCTCAGTGGGTTAAGCCTCTGCCTTTGGCTCAGGTCATGGTCTCTGGCTTCTGGGATGGAGCCCTGCATTGGGCTTCTCTGCTCAGCAGGGAACCTGCTCCCCCACCCCCCACCCACATCTGCCTCTCTGCCTACTTGTGATCTCTCTGTGTCAAATAAATAAGTAAAATACTTAAAAAAAATACGGAGACTATAGAATAAATTACGTCTTTCGAATTAAAGAAATGCTATTTGTTCACTAAGTAGTTTGCTGTTCAGTTTTGGGGATTCAGCTTATGTTTGATATCAAAGTAAGAAAATAATATCCAGGATGTGGAATAGATGATTTTTTTTGCGGGAGGGGGGGATAGAAGATTTTTTTTCTTTTTTAATTTATTTGGCAGAGAGGCAGAGAGAGAGGAAGGAAAGCAGACTCCTTGCTGAGCAGAGAGCCCGATGCGGGGCTCGATCCCAGAACCCCGGATCATGACCCGAGCTGAAGGCAGAGGCTTCAACCCACTGAGCCACCCAGGTGCCCTGATATTTTTAAAGTAAAGAAATGTTAGTACTCACTGGATGGTTTGCCACTCAATTTAAAAATAACTTTGTGAATGAAACCTATAAAACCAGGTGTGTATTGAGACACAGCTAAAATTATTTTTCTGTACTTAAGGACTCACTGTTTTTAAATATGAAAATTGGAAATAAAAACTGAACATACTTTAAAACATTTTTATTCGGAAATAATTTTATTATTTCTATTTTTATTTATTTATTTTTTTGAGATTACAAGTAGGAAGAGAGGCAGGCAGAGAGAGAGGAGGGGAAGCAGGCTCCTTGCTGAGCAGAGAGCCCGATGCCGGGCTGGATCCCAGGACTCTGGGATCATGATCTGGGCCGAAGACAGAGGCTTTAACCCACTGAGCCACCCAGGTGCCCCTGGAAATAATTTTAAACTTAAAGTTGCAAGAAAAAGAATAGTACAGAGAACTTAAAAATTTTCTCCTACCAAGATTCACCCAGTGTCAATATTTTGCTGCCCTCCTTTCTCCTCTCTTCCTCTTCTTTGCTTTTCTTTCTGTTCCTTTTCTCACCCAGTCACTTAAAATATGTATAAATCTCATCTCACCTGCTGTCTCTCTGTCTCTCTCTCAAATAAATAAATAAAATCTTAAAAAAAAAAAAAAGGAATAGGGATAGCCTCTTAAACATGTACAGAACTCAACTTAAGTAAATTTCACATGGATAAAATATTCTTACCATACATATTCTAATTTTGCTAGTTGATCCATTAATGTCTTCTATAGCACTCCCCCTGTCTAGGACAGAATCTAGTATGTGAACAAATATCACATTTGTCATTTCTTTTTAGCTTTTTAAAATCTGGAATACTTAAAAGATTTTGTTTTTTATGACATTGTCATTTTTGAAGAACAGTATTTCTGGCATTGTGTCGTGTGGGTATACCTCAAAATCATAATATTGAGCCCCCCCCCCCTTTTTAAAGATTGATTTATTTTAGAGGGTGAGAGCGTGTGCATGTGCAGGCAAGGTGTGGGGGGGCGGGGCAGAGAATCTCAAACAGGCTCCCTGCTGACTGTGGCACCCAACTGGGGATTTCCTTTCACAACCCTGGGATCATGACCTGAACTGGCATCAGGAGTCTGCTGCTCAACCCACTGACCCACCCAGGCACCCCATATTGAGCCACTATTAATCAAAGATATATTAAGTTCTTTTCTCTTTTATTTTAACTTGTAAGGGGGGAAAAAAACAACTCTGGAAACATCTCAGTCTTTCAGCTTCTATATTTTCCTACCAAAATTATAGGTAGAATAAATTTTGTTGGTATTTCATTATACCTACAGCATATGTAAAGGTGATGTCATAATCTAGAACTCTTGGTTAATGATCATGTGGTTTTGATTTTAAAAGCTATGTGTTTTAAGTTTCATTGGCATGTGTGAAATTTTGGATTTTTATTTGTCTCCTTTCCTGGTATTATTGTGCCACCTAGTGGAAATTTATGTCCTTCACTGCATGTCTAAAATCTAGATGAATTGCAAGATGCATTTCTCACATATTAAGAAAAAAGTAGTTTGGAAAGTTTGATCTTCTTGATGGACTTGGAATTCTTTAGAACAATGATTGTCTTCCTAAACAAGAGTTTAGAACAAATAAAGTTCTTAGTGAAGGCTTAGTAGATGTCTTAAAATTATGAACTACTGAATGTTAAAACTGTTTTTGTTTCAACAAGAAACACCCTACATTTATTTTCTTTATCACTGGAATCTTAACCAAAACATATTACACTTCATCAGTTAATATTAAGATAATTGTTGCTACGTGGATCTTGCCAGAATCCCTTCTTCCCCTCCTCTGAAATTTTTTATTGTACATCTTCTCTCCAGGCCTAACATAGTGGAGTTTATGTGTTATTTACACATTCCAGGTTTATTTTGAAGTCACAGAAGAACAACACAGTAGGTAATAAATAGTAATGAAATGGTTTAAAGGAAAGCCATGTGCTACCTTGAAAATAGCCTGAAAAAAAATTAGACTTTTATCATTTGAAGACTACTTACCAAATGACAAGATAAGCTCTAATTTGTGCTTTTTTGGGTACAAATAAAATTTAGGATTTATTTTTTCAAGATTTTTGTTTTTAAGTAATATCCACACCCAGCATTGGGGCTCAAAACTCACAACTCTTGAGACCAAGAGTCACCTTCTCTACTAACTGAGCCAGCTGGGTGCCCTGGGATTTCATCACTTGGAGAGTTGGCAGTCTCTTTTTCTTGTTATTAAATATGAAAAAATGCCTTTCTTATCCTTTGTAGTGTTTAACATACACATTTGAGAAACATTTTAGTCTTGGAGTTGTACGTTCTGCATAATTAAACTGGAATATGAACTCGACGTTGTCTTCAGAATATAAATTTATAATAAAGAGTATTAAGAATTCTCTAACCATGGGGGTTCCTGGGTGCCTCAGTTGGTTAAGTGTTTGACTTTGGCTCAGGTCATGATCTCGGGGTCCTGAGATTGAGCCCTGCGTGCTCCCTGCTCAGTGAGGGAGCTTGTCCCTCTCCCTCAGCTGCTCCCCTTGCTCCTGCTGTCTCTCTGTCTCTCTCTCAAATAAATAAATAAAATCTTAAAAAAAAAAAAAAGAATCCTCTAACCATGGAGAGGGTGTACTTCGGAATTATAAGATTAAGCCATTCAAGCATACAATAGCTTTATAAAGTCATGGATATTGTATAATATTTTCATTTTCTCATTATTCTTTCTCAGTTGCTGATGTGTAGTCACCATGAGCGGATTGGGAGAAAGCTCCTTGGATCCACTGGCCCCTGATTCACGGAAACGCAAATTGCCATGTGATACTCCAGGACAAGGGTAGGCAGTGTATTTCCTGATGCTTCAGGAAAGGCTCCTCCCCCTACCATTAAGGCTCCTCATTTCCTGATGCTTCAGGAAAGGCTCCTCCCCCTACCATTAAGATTTTTGCTTAAAGATAGCATTTTTTTTTGCTTAAAGATAGCATTTCAGCTTTCTGTTATTTATATTCTTTGGTTAAAATTTTCTTTTTTTGTCTTTGCTTAAATTATACGATTTCGCTTTGTAGTAAGTAGTGCGGCATAGTGATCAGACGGACATCCTTATGATGCAATAGAAATTTTGTTGCTGATTCAGATAGAAGCAAGAATCTTATACTAACACCTTTGATACAGCATGAAGCATTTCTCAGTGGAGGAGGTAGGTAGGAGTTAGGAATAGATAATTGATATCATCCAAGTAAGACTCTTCGAATTCCTGTAAGAAAATGTAAGTTGGTATTTTGACATTTGAGGGGTTTCATCATTCTTTTCCTGAATGAAGTTTGAAGTTTAAAAAATGGAAATCAAATATTTCATTTTATGCAGTGATACTCCTAGCCTTTTTAGTATTTGTCAAGGCCAGTATGACTCGAGTTTTAATGTGATTGTTGCAGAGTAAAAAATGATCTGTAAACCATAAAACCTTGTCAGTAATAAGTAGCTAACGCTGTTTTCCTTATTCTTTGTTGTTTTACTGTCTCTGTGAGGTAAAGACTGTGTATCCTCATATTTCCGATGAAGATACTGAGACTAAGTCTCCACAAGGCCACCAGGCTAACAAAAAGGTGGACTTGAAATTTAGGTTTGCCTGAATTTCTACTCTATTCTACTACTTCTCCAAGACAAGGTTTTGATGGTTTCTATTGGTTGAATTTAATTTGTTTAGATGTGAAGGTAGTGGTATTGTGTAGAGGCTCGTGCTGCTCACTGCTCTTGTGTGATAGGTGTATTCATGACCCCCCCTTCTCTCTCAGTCTTACCTGCAGTGGTGAAAAGTGGAGACGGGAGCAGGAGAGTAAATATATTGAAGAATTGGCTGAACTGATATCTGCTAATCTTAGTGATATTGACAATTTCAATGTCAAACCAGATAAATGTGCAATTTTAAAGGAAACAGTAAGACAGATACGTCAAATAAAAGAGCAAGGTAATACAAAGTAAGAAAAACACTCAAGTCTTTTCAGAAGGAAACTTGTCAACTGTGTTTACATTTGTCTTTTGGCTTCCTTGTTGTTCATGTATGGACTATTGCTAATTGAACCTAGCCTGTGGGACTGGACAAATGAGTTGACTAACTGTACTCTTTGAGAAACAGTTAATAGAGAAGTAGATAGAGGCCTGTGTTTTCACCTAGTCATGTGTTAGCTTCCTTTCAGGAAGCCATGGATAGTACATGTAGTAGTGAACGAAAATTGAGGGTATCTTTTGCCCTCCTGGGTAAATCCCAAGTTTTAACATTTAAAAATTATAGCATTGTTTTCTTATCATGAAATGTTATATATGTGTATATATATGCCCCGTGTGTGTCTTTGTTCTGGGCACTGTGTGAAGGTGAAATTGACCTATAGCTGATACGTATATGCTATTTGTAGTACTGCCTTGTATCCTTTCAGGAAAAGCTATTTCCAGTGATGATGATGTTCAGAAAGCTGATGTATCCTCTACAGGACAGGGAGTTATTGATAAAGACTCCTTAGGGCCACTTTTACTTCAGGCAAGTATATTAAACTTCTTTGAGGAATTTTTAAGACTTAAAAATACACTTTTGTAATGTGCTTAAAAATTATTTTGTAAGTAGTTTCCTTAAATAGTGTTGATTCACCTGTAGCACCTACAGCACGTTTCTCTTACTTTATTTTATTTTATTTTTTTTAAAATTTATTTATTTATTTGTCAGAGAGAGAGGGAGAGAGAGCGAGCGAGCACAGGCAGACAGAGTAGCAGGCTCCCCGCCGAGCAAGAAGCCCGATGTAGGACTCGATCCCAGGACGCTGGGATCATGACCTGAGCCGAAGGCAGCCGCTCAACCAACTGAGCCACCCAGGCGTCCCTACGTTTCTCTTACTTTAAAGCAGGAGTTGGGAGCAGGGAGGCTCTTCATAAAGTGCACCTATTAACTTTTCTTTGTTGTTTCAACTAGTTTATTCCAACTACTCTTTAGTTGATCAACCTAGTTCTTCTTTATAAATTTTCATTAGGGAGTGGTGTAGTGCCTATAGCTTGACTTGGTATCAAGTGGAAAAATAGTATGTGCTAAGGATGATTTTCTTATTTTTTGAAGCCCCTTTCAAGATATAATTATTCAAAAATTAGATTATAATTAGAATATAGTGAGATTATAATTCTTCAAAAATTCAGATTTTATATTGACTGTAGTTCTTTTTTCCCCAATTCTTTTTATTTTTATAAAGCCCTATAGTAATTGTGCTGATGTTAACAGGAATGGTAAATGGTCGCTGATAATTGTGGTGGTTGTTAGATCAAAAGTAGTTTTAAAATTTCTGTTTAGTACTTTAAGTCTGGTGTCTTTTTTTTTTTTTTTAAAGATTTTATTTATTTATTTGACAGAGAGAGAGAGATCACAAGTGGACAGAGTCAGGCAGAGAGAGAGGGGAGCAGGCTCCCCGCTGAGCAGAGAGCCGGATGTGGGGCTCGATCCCAGGACCCTGAGATCATGACCTGAGCCGAAGGCAGCGGCTTAATCCACTGAGCCACCCAGGCGCCCCTAAGTCTGGTGTCTTAATTAGCTAAGGCTGCCATAACAAAATATCACAGATTGGGTGGCTATTTCTTTATTTTTTAAGAGTGAGAGAGTGGGGGAGAGGCGGAGGGCGAGGAAGAGAGAATCTTAAGCAGGTATGGATCCTGATGTGGGGCTAGATCTTACGATCTTGAGATCGTGACCTGAGCTGAAATCAAAGAGTTGGACACTTGAGTGACTGAGCCACCGAGGCAGTCCCAGGAATTTATTTCTTAAAGTTCTGGAGGGTGGGAGTCCAATGTCAAGTGTTGGCAGGCTTGGTTTCCCTCCTGAGACCTCTTTCCTTGGCGTGTAGGTGGTTGCCTTTTCCATATGTCTTCATATGGTTTCTCTGTGTATGTGCATCCCTGGCATCTCTTTTCTTACATATGAACATCAGTCCTATCGGATTAGAGCCCTATTTGTATGAAGGTTAGGGCTTCAGCATGTGAATTTTGGTGGGGATACAATTCAGTCCATAATAACTAATATTAACATATCCCACTTTAGGCATTGGATGGTTTCCTGTTTGTGGTGAACCGTGATGGAAACATTGTATTTGTGTCAGAGAATGTCACACAGTATCTGCAGTATAAGCAAGAGGACCTGGTTAATACAAGTGTCTACAATATCTTGCATGAAGAAGACAGAAAGGATTTCCTTAAAAACTTACCAAAATCTACAGGTAGCCTTTTAATGTGTATTTTCTAAATAAGCTAAAAAATTATTTTCTTGACAGTTTCTTAGAAAATTGAACCCACATTTTAGGAGGTAGAGTGACCATACTTGTGCAGAAAGGCAGGTGGTTAACAGCAAAACTTTCAAATATGACTTGGTGAATTTGGAATTTGGTACACATTTCATTGGGCCAAATATACAGCAAATTACAAAATGGTGAGATTTCTGTTGAAATGGAGGTTATTCCAGTATTACATACATTGCCATTGCAAAATGTCTGTGTAGAAATTACTGTAGAAAACATAGTAATGAGAAAGTACAGCTTAAATTTTTTTTTTTAAAGATTTTATTTATTTATTTGACAGAAATCACAAGTAGGCAGAGAGACAGGCACAGAGAGAGGGGGAGGCAGGCTCCCTGCTGAGCAGAGAGCCCAATGCGGGGCTGGATCCCAGGACCCTGGGATCATGACCTGAGTCGAAGGCAGAGGCTTTAACCCACTGAGCCACCCAGGTGCCCGGTACAGCTTAAATTTTTGATGATAGTCATAGACTGAATTGCCAGCTTTTTAAAAACTTTTCCTTTTGTTTTCCATAGTTAATGGAGTTGCCTGGACAAACGAGACCCAGAGACAAAAAAGCCATACGTTTAATTGCCGTATGTTGATGAAAACACCTCATGATATTCTGGAAGACATAAACACTGGTCCTGAAATGCGCCAGAGATATGAAACAATGCAGTGCTTTGCTCTTTCTCAGCCACGAGCCATGATGGAGGAAGGGGAAGGTAAGATTCACCACATATTTGAGATTCTGTCTAACAGTGGCCAGATTTCTAGTTCTGTGATTTCCATTGTTGTATTCATTTACGGAATTCCACATCCTTACTTGCCTATGGAATACACTTGTCCTAAAGTTAAATATAATCCTTACCTGGTTAAATTTTTATTGTAGATTTGCAATCCTGTATGATCTGTGTAGCACGCCGCATTACTACAGGAGAAAGAGCGTTTCCCTCAAACCCTGAGAGCTTTATTACTAGACATGATCTTTCAGGTAAACACTTGGTATATGTGTGTGTATACATTTTGTTCATTGGTGAGTTTTTATAAAAGTTTACTATTTCTACAGCCTGCACTATCATGTAAGTTCCTACGTCCCTGCAATGATTGCTTTGCATGGATTACTCCTTATGTTTCTTATGCAGCTCTGAGATTCACTGAGACCCCTGGCATTTGTGGTGGGTATATTTGACACGTAAAATCCCTCAAATAAATAAAAAATAAATGTGGAGGCACCTAGTTCTCTCTCCAAATAACATTTCAATTCAGAAGTTAATATTTCTTTCTCTAACTTGAAACCCATTTTTCATAAATAAGTTTTCAAAAATATAGGTAACTTAATGAGGATTCCTGGGAGTAGTTCTTAATATCAGCATGAACTTCAATTAAAAAAATTAAAAAATATATTTATTTATTTGAGAGAGAGAGTTCAGGTGGGGGAGCAGCGGAGGGAGAGGGAGAAGCAGGCTCCCCACTGAGCAGGGAGCCCAATGTGTGGCTTGATTCAGGAGCCCGGGATCGTGACCTGAGCTGAAGACAGAGGGTCTTCAGCTGACTGAGCCACTGAAGTGCCCCAAGCTTCAATCTTGGTCTGCTCTTTTTTGGGCTATGGGAATAAGGAACTAAAGCCAATATAAGTGATAAGGCACAATGATAAAGTTAAATGTGGTGGCAGTATTCTCTGTGTTTACCTTCAGGGTAACTCTTGTGATCATCTAACCCTAAATGGTGAAGCCATGGTTTGTCTTCTAAGTGCCATCTCAGAGATGGGAAAATAGGCCTGGTGACAGATATGTTGGGTTACTTGTCCAAGATCCTGGCTAATAAAGAATTTGCAGCTGGGTCTGCCTGATGTTGAAGTTTATGCTGTTTGTTTTTTGTCCACCATGTGGACCTGCAATAAGTAATTTGATAAAATGGGGTAGGTTTAAAATAAATATTTAACATCTCTCTAGCTATTTTTGAGTGGATATGTGCGCATATATATATGTGTGTGTGTGTATATATATATATATACACACACATACATACATAACAATATTTTACTGTTAAAAAGCTATTTTTGTAGTTACCAGTTTATGCCAGGGTCAGTTACCTATCTTGAGGCTGCATGAGATTAATTTTCACAGATGAAACAATAGCAAAAACGGTCTTTGTATTCTTAATTTAATTTGTTAAATATATAAATAAAAATTTAAACTGATAAATATTTCATATTGGAAAATTTTTTTTCTTTATTTTCTTGAGATATGCAAACCTGTTAACAGGAATTTTTGCCTTCTGGAGTGGTTCTTTCTCTGTATATGTTATGACCTGGCCGACTAAGTTTTCTCCCTGAATAGCAATATTCCACATTTTGTAATAGAAAATACTAAATAGAAAAAGAAAAAAGAAGGGAATACTAAATAGAACATCTTTACTCAAGTAGTTTAGTGACTAGAACCTTTAAAATTTAATCTCATTAATGTTTTCTTTTATTATAAAAGCAATATATATATACACATTATAAAAGTTAGAAATTACCAAGCAGAAAAAATCAAATAGTTTCATCTGGGTCCCACCTGAGAGCCATCTTGCTATAGCTGGTATTTCTCACTTGCTACCTGTTTTTTCATGGAAGGTTTGTTGCACTCAGCACAATACTTTTTTTGGAGAGGTTTTATTCTCTGTCCCTGATGTAAATTTTTTCTGAGCATCTCTTTTGTGCTCATCATCTGGCTCTTGGAGCTAAGCTCAGGGGAGGTGGTTGAGGACAGAACATCCTTATTCTGGGCAGAGCGCATAAACATTTACTCTTCCTGGAATGAATTTGCCCCTTCTTTGTAGGTCCCCCTGCCAAGGTGTTTTTTTGTTTTTGTTTTTGTTTTTTCAAATATGTCGTTAAAGGTCTGAATTTAAACAGATTCCTAGACTGGGGCCTCTGTCTGTCAGCTCATCCACCATTGGTGGCTTTTGTCATCCCCAGTAGCATTTTTATTTTTATTACTTATTTTTTTTTAAATTTTATTTATTTGACAGAGAGAGAGATCACAAGTAGGCAGAGAGGCAGGCAGAGAGAGAGGGAAGCAGACTCCCTGCTGAGCAGAGAGCCTGATGCGGGGCTCGATCCCAGGACCCTGAGATCATGACCTGAGCTGAAGGCAGAGGCTTTAACCCGCTTAGCCACCCAAGTGCCCTCTATTTTTATTTTTTTGAAAGGTTTTATTTATTTATTTGACAAAGATCACAAGTTGGCAGAGAGGCAGGCAAGAGAGAGGGGAAAGCAGGCTCCCCGTTGAGCAGAGAGCCTGGCACAAGGCTCGATCCCAGGACCCTGAGATCATGACCTCAGCCAAAGGCAGAGGCTTAACCCACTGAATTACCCAGGCGCCCCCACAGTAGCTTTTTAGAACTCTATTTTACCCTGTGAAGCTTTATGAGTTTTCCCAATGCAAACCTGATTTTCTTCAATATTTTTACTTTTTTGACAAACACATGGAGAGGATAAATAGATTAGGAGATGTAACTAATGAATCATTGAACACTACATCAGAAACTAATGAACTAACTGAACATAATAAAAAATAGATTAGGAAAGGTATAGAAAAGACTTTCCAGTCAGACTTTCCAATCTGACTTTCCAGTCAAATTATTTACTACTTCTTTTAAGTCATTTGTTTGCCTGGTGGGTCAGGAGTTCCATCACCTTCCTGATTCGGTGGACCCTGTTGGTGCTGAGCATAAGAGGTCGTGTGGATGTGGGTATTGCATTTTTTTTAGTAAGTCCTATGCAGAACAGACAAAAGCAACCAGTGAGTTTTGGCAGCAACATGAGCTTTTAATCATAGCCTGACATTTTGTGACAAGGAAGCATATTTTGTTGTGGATAACCATGTCCTGAATGTTGATCAGTTTTTGCCCAGGACATCCTCAGTAATTATTTTGAATTTTTAAAATGTTACTTCAACGTTTTGTAAATCAGCAAGGCTTGCTTCAAAAGCACAACTCTTGAGGCCATCAGAGGCAATTTAGTCCCTTTGACAAAGTTCTTATGACTGTTTTCTGAATATTCCTTACATGGAACATAGCTAGTGCTTTCTCCTCATACCACTCTTCTTTGACAGTGGTTCAACTACTTTCTTCTTGGCTCCTTTCTAAAAAAAATATTTTAAAATTTATTACTATTAATATATATATATTTTTTTTTGAGAGAGAGAGAGAACCTTAAGCAGGCTCCACACCCAGCATAGAGCCCAGTGCTAGGCTTGATCTCATGACCCCGAGATCATGACCTGAACCAAAATCAAGTTGGACATTTAACAGACTGAGCCACCCAGGGGCCCTTCTTCTTTGCTCCTTTTTGTAAGGTGTTTATTCTTGCCAACTTGCCCTGGTACTGCTCAGAAAGTGTGGAAAGGCCTAGCTGTCCATTTTTTTAAAGGACCATCTTCATGAAACCTGTAATTTCATAACATGTTTGAATTGTGTAAATTTTGTCTCTAATGTATTTGGTATTAAGCAAAAGTCAGACACTTCCAGAATTGTAGAAATGAGTATTTGGTTAACCTTCCTGGTTTAGATTTTAAGTGTCCAAAAATGCAGTCACCTCTCGGATGGAAAGAATTGTTCCTGCTAGCTGTGTAGGCAGGTATTTTCGTAGTTGCAGATATAGAATATCTTCAGATGAACAATTTCAGTGGTAGGTGGTGGTCTTTTCCTTGAAGTGAAAATGAACCTAAAGTTATCTGGATACGTCATACTCTGTACATTCAGAAAGTGAAAGGAGTTTTATGATACTCTCTTATGTTTTGTACAGCAGAACATTTAATGTAAGAGTGTCCTGTAGGACCATGTCCTTGAAGAGTTCTGGATATAGCAGAGAAGGTGGAGCAAAGATTTAGTGTCTTTATTTTATTCTTCAGTGCAAACCTGTGCAGTGTGCAACCAGTAAATACTCATGGGTTGGATTTAAATCTTGATTTTCTGTTTAATAGGAAAAGTTGTCAACATAGATACAAATTCACTGAGATCCTCCATGAGACCCGGCTTTGAAGATATAATCCGAAGGTGTATCCAGAGATTTTTTAGTCTTAATGATGGTCAGTCATGGTCTCAGAAACGTCACTATCAAGAAGGTAAAGAATTTTGAGTTTGATTCTTGGTCTTTGTTGTTGTGTTTGTATACCATAAAGCATTAAGTGTATTCATGGTTGTTTTTGCATGTGGGGTAGGAAAATGATTCTTGAGCATTTTTCTTTTACCCTGCTTGTAATTTTGGTACAGGTCCAGTATTTTCACTGGATTGGGAAAACGTGGCACTTGAAGTACATTTCCTTTCTCTCCTCTCTTACATGTATCTGTTTTTCCAGTTGTAGTCACTAGTGATGGTGTATTTTTCCCAACAGCTTATATCCATGGTCATGCAGAAACCCCGGTGTATCGATTCTCATTGGCCGATGGAACCATAGTGTCAGCACAAACCAAAAGCAAACTCTTCCGAAATCCTGTCACAAATGATCGGCATGGCTTTGTCTCTACTCACTTTCTTCAGAGGTAATGATCGTTTACTGTGTGTCCTCATATTAAATGCAGCAGTGTTCTCAAGATGCTTTATTATCAGTCTACAAAGATTTAACGAGAAAAAGTAGAGATGTTGGGTTTGCTGAAGTGAGTTTAGATTCCTGGAGAGTGAAATGATCTATTATCTTGTGATGATTGGGAGAGTATGTATATGTGTGTATACACACACACACACACACATACACACACACTTATTTTACTTATTTTGATACACGTGCTGCCAAAGCGAGCACATATTTTTAAGGTTATATTATAATGTGAGAAGGAGGATTTGTTCATTAAATACTTCCTGGGAAAGCTGGGGAATGGGAAGGCTTGTGAATACAAGAACATAAAAAATCTGACTACCTCTGTTACGTTTTATTTCTGATGATATGTTTATGTTGCTTCTAACAATTGAATTTGAAATTTGAAAGACTTTAAGAAAAAAACATATGTTGCTGTTGCTAATGGTAAATGAGCAGCACATGGAAGAGCAGACTATTCATGCATTAAATATCTTGAGTAATTTGCAGTCCCCTCCAGGTTAGCCGCTACAGGTGTGGCAACTGTAGTAAACCCTGCTGTGATCCCAGCTACCATAGTTGTTGGCCCTTCACGGTGCCGTGCTTGTGGTCACTCATTTAGATTCTGTGGCATATTAAAACATATGTTACTGGGTTCATAACTGACCAATACTCAGATTGGGACTGACACTAAGTATTGGAATGGAGCCTAGAAGTTAAGCTCCTGGGTACTTATTTCATCATTTAAAAAAAAATAAGTGCTTTAATGCATGCCTGTAATATTTTAGTGAAAGTTTGTCTTCTTTCTTTGTAGGGAGCAGAATGGGTATAGACAAAACACGAATCCTATTGGACCAGGGATTAGACCTTCAGCAGCCGGATGCAATAGTTCAGTAGGCACCATGAGCATGTCGCCAAACCAAGGTTTACAGATGCTGAGCAACAGGACCTATGGCTTGGCTGACCCCAGCACCATAGGGCCAATGAGTGGGGCTAGGTACGGGGCCTCCAATCCCATAGCTTCAATGAACCCTGGGGCAGGCATGCAGTCACCATCTTCCTACCAGAACAGCAGCTATGGTCTCAACATGAGTAGCCCCCCACATGGGAGCCCTGGCCTTGGTTCCAACCAGCAGAACATCATGATATCTCCTCGTAACCGTGGGAGTCCAAAGATGGCCTCACACCAGTTTTCTCCTGTTGCAGGTACTGTTGTTGGCATTTCCTTTTCTTTATTTTTTTCTTCCTCAGTAATTCTTCTCTTCTTCTGTTATAATCCTTGTAAAGTTAGTTCATTTTAAGGTTAACCTTTAGAGAGTTCAGTGGCATTTTGTTACAGCATCCAATAGAATAGTCTAATTCTTTCCTTTATTTCTCTCCCAATCCAGGTGTGCACTCTCCCATGGGATCTTCTGGTAATACTGGGAGCCACAGCTTTTCTAGCAGCTCTCTGAGTGCTCTGCAAGCTATCAGTGAGGGAGTGGGGACTTCTCTTTTATCCACTCTGTCTTCACCAGGCCCCAAATTGGATCACTCTCCCAATATGAATATGAGCCAGCCAAATAAAGTGAACAGTCAGGATTCCAAGAGTCCCCTGGGCTTGTATTGTGACCAGAATCCAGTGGAGAGTTCAATGTGCCAGTCAAATAACAGGGATCACCTCAGTGACAAAGACAGTAAGGAGAGCACTGTCGAAGGGTCAGAGAATCAGAGGGGTCCTTTGGAAAGTAAAGGTCATAAAAAATTACTGCAATTACTTACCTGTTCTTCTGATGACCGGAGCCATTCCTCCTTGACCAACTCCCCCTTGGATTCAAGTTGTAAAGACTCTTCCATTAATGTCACCAGCCCCTCTGGGGTCTCTTCCTCAACCTCTGGAGGAGTGTCCTCCACATCAAATATGCACGGGTCTCTGCTGCAGGAGAAGCACCGGATTCTGCACAAGTTGCTGCAGGACGGGAATTCACCCGCGGACGTGGCCAAGATCACTGCAGAGGCCACTGGGAAGGACACTAGTAGTACAGCATCCTGTGTGGAAGGGAGTGTCAAGCAGGAGCAACTGAGTCCTAAGAAGAAGGAAAATAACGCGCTTCTTAGATACCTGCTGGACAGGGATGATCCTAGTGACACACTCTCCAAAGAACTGCAGCCCAAAGTGGAAGGAGTGGATGGTAAACTGAGTCAGTGCAGCAGCTCCGCCGTCCCGAGCTCGAGTCAAGAGAAGGACTCTAAAATTAAGACAGAAACAAATGAAGAGGTAACTTGTTCTTTCTCTCTTCCAGCTCATTCATTGTGTTTCATCATTGCATTTCTGTGTTGGAAAGACCATGTGTTTTATGCAGAATCTTGTCTTCTGCTTTAGGTTTATGTAATGGAAGTTACTCTTGAGCTGTCATTTCTTTATAATATTTTGGGAATCTGTAAGGTGTATTATGATGGAGTTTGGAAATACGAGATGTGTGTGTTTTAAAATGTGACTCTAACTACAACCAGTTGGTAGCTAGTTTGAAAATTTTCATGGAGGTTCTTATTGTTGGAATGAGCATATTGGGTCTTTTAAAGGGATAGTAGAAAGAAACAGGGAAAAAAAAACTGTATTAAGTAACAGAATTTGATTTGTGCCTACAGTCAAGTTTCCTACTGTACGTGATCTCATTCTGTATAAGGGTTTCCCAAACTCTGCTTGAGGAACATTCTTCTGAGAGACTTCAATATACGTCTGAGAAAATTAGTCTTGGGGAAGTCTTACTGTTAGGATATCTGTTTGATTTTGTTTAACCTAGTGCTCTCCAAATTTGTGGACCAAGACTCCTTTTTGAACCATGCCTGTGAATCTCTTCTTGAACGTCTGCTTGTTGCTTTTATTATTACTTACACTTGTTTTCAAAGGTAGGTGTAGAGGCAGACGACTTTGTCAGCTAATGATCCTGAGTAACATTAACTGGAAAATACTCTACAGTTTGAGAATTAAAGTTCTAGTGCAGATTTAAAAAATGCCCCTTCGAAAGCACTTCCAAACCCAGAGAATTTATTTCAGTTTGCTGATCTATAAGTTTCAAGGAAGAAAATTTGGGGTAAGGGTCTTTATAAGCCAGACTTTAAGTTGGGTATTATCACTTCAAGTTAACTATTGTATTTTACTTATTCCCATTTAATTTGTGTTCTTCTGATGAATAGGTTTATACCTATGTATATCTAGTAATGTTAATTAAAAAGAAATAAAAATTAACACCGGTTAATTAATTTTTTCCCCCCAGGGATCTGGAGACTTGGATAATCTAGATGCTATTCTTGGTGATCTGACTAGTTCTGACTTTTATAATAATTCCATATCCACAAATGGTAGTAATCTGGGAACCAAGCAACAGATGTTTCAAGGAACTAATTCTCTGGGTAAGAAAGAACTAGGTTTTATTCTTGCTGCCTTTTAAAAGTTTCTGCACCACTCCAATGTTTATAGCAGCAAAGTCCGGAATAGCCAAACTATGGAAAGAGCCTAGATGGCCATCAACAGATGAATGGATAAAGAAGATGTGGTGTATATCTCTACAGTGAAATATTATGCAGCTGTCAATCCCCCCACTCCCTGAAATCCTGCCATTTGCAACGACATGGACAGAACTAGAGGGTATTATGCTAAGAGAAATAAGTCAGTCTAAGAGGGATGATTATCATATGATCTCACTGATTTGAGGAATTTGAGGAACAGGACAGAGGATCATAGGGGAAGGGAGGGGGAAAAAATGAAACAAGATGAAACCAGAGAGGGAGACAAAGCTTAAGAGACTCTTGGTCTCAGGAAACAAACGGCGGGGGCGGGGGGGTTGCTGGAGTGGAGGGGATTAGAGGGATGTGGTGGTGGGGTGATGGACACTGGGGTGGGCATGTGCTATGGTGAGTGCTATGAATTGTGTAAGACTGATGAATCATAGACCTGAACCTCTGAGACAAATAATACATCATATGTTAATAAAAAAAGTTTCTGTACATTTGTACATGCAGTTACCCCTTGAACAACACTGGTTTGGATTGCATGTGTTCAGTTACACACATGGATCTTTTCAGTACATGCAGTACTTTAAATGTATTTTCTCATAATCAAAGCCCAGACAAAACACAGTGTTCGAACTTGCAACCCTTGAGATCAAGACCTGAGCTGAGATCAAGAGTTAGACACTTAACTGGCTGGGTCACCTAGGCACCCCTCTCATGATTTTCTTGATTTCTCTAGTTTAAGAATATAGTATAGGGGCGCCTGGGTGGCTCAGTCGGTTAAGCCACTGCCTTGGGCTCAGGTCATGATCCCAGGGTCCTGGGATCGAGTTCCGCATCAGGCTCCTTGCTCAGCAGAGAGCCTGTTTCTTTCTCCGCCTCTGCCTGCCACTCTGTCTGCTTGTGTGCGTGCTCGTGCTCACGCGCTCTCTCTCTTTCTCTCTCTCTCTCTCTCTCTCTCTCTGATAAATAAATAAATAAATAAAATCTTAAAAAATAATATAGCATATTATATATGTAACATACAAAATATGTGTTAACTGACTTACCAATAAGTCTTTTGGTCAGAGTAGGGTATTAGTAGTTAAGTTTTTGGGGTCAGTAGTTATATGGATTTTTGGCTCTGTTGGGAGCTCAGTGCTCCTAACCCTGTGTTGTTCAAGTGTCAGCTGTACTCTTGCAATAAGATGGAAATCTAATTAACATTTTTAACTTCAAAATATATACCGTGCCTCAGTTTGTTTTTTTTTTTAAATAATTCATAGTGCGTATATTCTAAAAAGTTCCATGGACATTTTCCTGTTCTTAAAATTTGCTATTTCTTATTAATACGCCAGTAATCATGGAATATTCTAGGAAAATGTTCATCTTTGGTTGCTCCAGATGAGTAGTAGCTACCAGAGCATATATTTTTGTTTGGCACAGAGACTTGAATTAAAAAGCAGCTAAAACTTGTAATCGAAACCTTTCCTGTGACACTTGTGAAACTTTGTCATTTATCTGTGAGACTTTTCTTCTTTCAGTGTTGGCTGATTCTCCCCCAGCCTCTCTTCCACAGCTGTGTGGTTTCCTCACTCATCAGTTTAAGAAGGGTGTAGTATAGGTATTGATTGAACAAGAAAAATTCACAGTTATCAGGAATGGTAGTTACTCATTTTCAGTGGCACTGTTTCCTAAACTGAAATGGGTAGTCCAATCAGTCAGCTAGGTTGGAGAAAGAAAAATGTTAGGGGGAGATTTCACATTTCATTCTTTGTTTGATTAGAAGGTAACTTGTCTAGTTACATTTAATTAAAAAAATTTAAATAACTGATGTAAGTACATATAGGGAAGAACCTCTAGGAGTTTGAACATTGATAACATTTTCAATATTAAGTGAAGCAGAATATGAATGACCACGTCAGGCTATGGAATAGTGCCCAGTACATCAGCCAACACTGGGACTCTGTTTCTACTGTATTCCATATTGGAATATGAGGCTTTTTTTTTCTTCTCCTTTTTTTTTTTCTTCTATACTTACTGTTTATTTTAGTAAGAAAGATGTTTTTGTGTGGTTGGTATTGGTATTCATGTGTTGTGCTTGATTACTTATGTACTGAATCATCAGAGAATTTTTATGTATTGTGCATCTGTGTTTCAACAGGTTTGAGGAGTCCACAGTCTGTGCAGGCCATTCGTCCCCCATATAATCGAGCAGTGTCTCTAGATAGCCCTGTTGGATCTGTTGGATCAAGTCCTCCAGTAAAGAATATCGGTGCTTTCCCCATGTTACCAAAGCAGCCCATGTTGGGTGGGAATCCAAGAATGATGGATAGTCAGGAAAATTATGGCTCAACTATGGGTATGTCATTTCTAACCAGGACTTACGGATAAAATTTTCTTTTTAAATTTAAATTTAAAACACTTAACGCCATTTAAGTAATTGGGATTAAATAATAGGTTTTTGAATAACAGTAGCATATTTCTATCATGAGTTTCCTTAATTTATTCTACATCTTGGTTATTTTAAACTCTCAAGGAAGCTACTTGAATAAGTGGCAATAGTTGCCTATCAAAAATGTCTTGAAAGATGAATGTCTTAATAGTTGGCCAGCCCTATTCTTAGGATGATGGCACTTTTTTGGTCAAGGTTGTGTGTAATGACTGTACTTATATAAGAAGGATTTTAGTATAATATGGGAAAGACATAATCATCTCTACCTGTTTTAGGTGGACCAAACAGAAATGTGACTGTGAATCAGACTTCTTCCTCAGGAGACTGGGGCCTACCAAACTCAAAGGCCAGTAGAATGGAACATATGAGTGCAAACTCCATGGGAAGACCCGGAGCAGATTATAATGCTTCTTTACCCAGACCTGCCGTGGGTGGCTCGATGCCCACCTTGCCTCTGCGGGCCAATAGCATCCCAGGGGCAAGACCAGGGTTACAGCAGCAGCAGCAGCAGCAACAACAGCAGATGCTTCAAATGCGTAAGCATCCCCTTCATAAAAAAGAAAACCAGATGATTTAGGGTAATATTTGCTATTGCCTTCTTTGAAAATGTATCCCCTCTTTTTCTTTCACCAGGGCCTGGTGAGATTCCCATGGGAATGGGGGTCAGTCCGTATGCCCAGGCAGCACCATCTAACCAACCGGGTTCCTGGCCAGATGGCATGTTGTCCATGGAACAGGGTCCTCATGGGACTCAAAATAGGTGGGGCTTTGTTATGTGACTCTGTTGAAAATGTTAGCATAGGATTATCTAGAAAAAGGTCAGAACACTGGAGCAAACCTAAAAGAGAATGAAGATAACTCACTGGTTGAGGTACTTGCCTGCCATCTGGGCATTTCTTGTCTGACTGTAAAAATCGAGGTGAGGCAGCAAGCCAGTGAGGGAGGAGACTGCTTTATTGTTTAGCTGTCAGACTGGTGAGTGGTCAAACCGGTGAGGATAAATTACCCCCAGTTTGAGAAGATAAATGGTGTTCAGAGGGTGAGCCTCAGTTTTCTGGCAGATTAATTTTTAAGGATTTGATAATTCTTTTCTAAGATTATTTAAAACATTTCAGGGATGATGGTGAAAGCAAACTATAGCACTCTTGTTGTGAAAGAAAGATGTGGATTATGTCCATTTCATTTTTATTTAGCTTGATCACTAACTCATTTGCATGAAAGAAGCCACCTGTCAATTTCAAGTCTAACTTGAATTCTATAATAGATTAAGCAAAGAAAAAAATGAATTGATCTGTTAAGTATACAGCGGTATAGCTATGTGAGTTTATTAGCTTGAGTGCCTCTCTGTGGAGAACAGATAGTTTCATTATGGAATTTTTTCTGAGGGAGAATGAGTATCTACTTCCATATCCTCCTAATATGTTGGAGGACTGTGGGACCTTACTGTGGGTGTATGGCGTTTGTATTACACTTGACACATGAGCTCAGTGGGCCAAGGACAGCAAAAAGTTATTTTGGCAGGTCCCAGGCTCAGTTTTCTGATAGTTCAACATTTCTGTGTGTGTGTGTGTGTGTGTGTGTGTGTGTGTGTGTGTGTAAGAGCCAACATTAACATTGATTGCAAATCTCTTTTAGGCCACTTCTTAGGAATTCCCTGGATGATCTCCTTGGGCCACCTTCTAACCTAGAAGGGCAGAGTGATGAAAGAGCATTGTTGGACCAGCTGCACACTCTCTTGAGCAACACAGATGCCACAGGCTTGGAAGAAATTGACAGAGCTCTGGGCATTCCTGAACTTGTAAATCAAGTAGGTGCCATTAACACAGAAATGGAATTGTGTATGTGCACACTTTAAAACGTACATGTGTGTGTGCATATCCATAAAGCCATGCACATGAATGCCTGTCTGTGTATCTTTCCTATTACTTGAGTTACATCACTGCATTCATGGAGCCCAGTATTACATTTAGAAATCATACTGCCAGCAACCTACTGTTTTGTAAAGCTGTCCATTATTAGGCAGCTATAGAAATGATCCAATAATACTTCTTTGTAGTTCTAAAAATGCTGCTTTTTACATATGTTAGTTGAATCCTCATTTCTATAATTAACTATTTTTACCTGGCCAAGCACTGTATACTCTGAGGATACAAGCTTTTTTTGTGTCAAACAAAATCACTTTAGTGAATATGAACTGTAGTTCATATTCATGAAAATCACTGTAGTGAATATGAACATCTCAACAGTAGCATCTTTCATTCCCAGTTACCTGTGCAGCCTTATGAAAATCTGTCATTCACAGACCTGTGTTTTGAAACGGATACATTTTGTAGTGGCTGTTCTCATTAAAGAACTGTGTGTGGGGCAGTGTATAGATCTGCGTACTCAGTGATAATTAGGCAAGATTTTCAGGGGATTATACAAAGGATCATACTCCTCTGTGGCAAACACTGTCACAGAAGTTTGTAAAGGGTGGGTGGGAAATGTAGAGCAGTGATGTTGTACGTCTCTAGCGATACCATTTTCGTGCCCATGGCGCTGGAGAATGGGTCTCACCTAGCTGAGGGTGGATGTGAGGGCTACACAGAGACTAAGGAGCTTGAACTGCCCCTTACAATTATATTTAAGCTGGAAAGAGCCTTCTCTGTTCTAATGATAAAATAGTTAATGGTCATTTTGTAAAATCTGACAATGACAAAAAAAGTACATATTAAAAAAAAAAGTCAAGGGGCGCCTGGGTGGCTCAGTGGGTTAAAGCCTCTGCCTTCTGCTCAGGTCATGATCCCAGGGTCCTGGGATTGAGCCCCGCATCAGCAGGGAGCCTGCTTCTCCGTCTCTCTCTGCCTGCCTCTCTGCCTACTTGTGATCTCTGTCTGTCAAATAAATAAATAAAATCTTAAAAAAAAAAAAGTCAATGGCACCTGGGTGGCTCAGTTGGTTGAGCGAATGCCTTCGGCTCAGGTCATGATCCTGGAATTCTGGGATCGAGTCCCACATCGGGCTCCCTGCTCGGCAGGAAGTCTGCTTCTCCCACTGACCTCTCTCCTCTCATACTCTCTCTCTCTCAAATAAATAAATAAAATCTTAAAAAAAAAAAAAAAGTCAAAAATCTTCTGTAATCTTGGCACAAAGATCATTAGTAACTTTTGAGTGTATATTTAAAAAAGGGGGGGAGCAGACTTTAAAAACACTTTGGTAACCTGTTTTACTTATGAAAGTCATCCTCAGTCATCTTTTTAAAATTTTTATTTAATTTTTTTTTTTTCATTTTTTAAAGTAATCTCTATGCTCAGCATGGGGCTCCAACTCACAAACCCAAGATCAAGAGCCACAGACTCCACCAACTGGGCCAGCCAGGTGCCCATTTGTCATCTTTTTTTATTTACTATATACATCTTTAATCTTAATAGGCATATATTATCTGTTATATTGAACACAGTTTATTTAACCAGTGCTCTACCCTTTTTTTTTTTTTTAAAGATTTAAAAAATCTTTTTTGGGGTCAGGTACACTCTGTTATTTATTTGACAAAGAGATCACAAGTAGGCATAGAGGCAGGCAGAGAGAACGGTAAAGCAGGCTCCCTGCTGAGCAGAGAGCCCGATGCGGGGCTCGATCCCAGGACCCTGAGATCATGACCTAAGCTGAAGGCAGAGGCTTAGCCCACTGAGCCACCCAGGTGCCCTACCAGTGCTCTACTGATGAAAATTTAAGTTGATTCTAAATAATTGTTATAAACAATTCTATGAATTATTGCCAACTTGTTCCCTTAGTTTTTCTTACCTATAGTCCGAGAGAAAGGTTGATGGGGCTAGAAAGCGTGCATGTTTTAGAAGTTTTGCAGGTTGTTTTCCTGCTTTGCCATGCAGAGGCTGAGGGTTGGAGTTCCTTACCCTCACAAACACCGTGCTGTGGCCCAGGTAGATGAAAGACACTGTGTGGATGAGCAAGTGATGAAACAAATATTGATAAAAAGATTGAAATTACTGATAAAAGAATAAAAATTCTTTTAAATCTTTTCCAATCTGATTGGCAACAAGGATGCTTGTTTTATTTTTATTTTTTTAATGATTTTATATTTAAGTAATCTCTTATACCCAGTGTGGGGCTCGAACTCACAACCCCAAGATGAAGAGTCATGTGCTCTTCTGATTGAGCCAGCCAGGTGTCCAGAGATGCTTGTGTGTATTTTTCTTTTCCCCCCAAGAGGGAGAGAGAAGGAGGTTGGGAGGAGCAAAGGAGAGGGAGAGAGAATATTAAGCAGGCTCCATGCCTACAGAGCCCAATGTGGGGCTCGATCTCATGACCCTGAGATCATGACCTGAGCCGAAATCCAGAGTCAGAGGCTTAACTGACTGAGCCACCCAGGTGCCCAGAGATGCCTGTTTTAAATTCTATTTTGTTGATTTGCAAGATTGAACATACTTTATGTGTTTTGGTCATTTATGTGTGTTTTTAAAATTGTTTTCTGGTAGGGTTTTTGTTTATCTGCAACAGTACTTTATGTAAGTTTATGTATTGACTTGTTGATTCTTTCATGTAACAAACACTTGTCTTCTGTATCCCAGTTAGTCTTTTTTTAGCAGCTGAAGGGCAGTAGTGAACAAATTAGTTCGTTGTTGTTCTCAAGCTTACACTGCCCCCGGGCAGACACACATCAGGCAAAGAGCCACCCGGCTGGAGGCAGACACGGTGTGGTGGTGATCAACAGGAAGGGCCTGTGTCATTAAACGACCTTTTCTTGCGGGGCGCGGGGCGGGGGGGGTGTCAGCATTTTTCTCTAATTCTAGAAATTTTTTTCTCTAAAATAATTTCTTCTGTCTGAGCTGCGATTTGAAGGCTCTTTACTTATCTAATATATTTGAATAGTTTTCTCAGTTTCTTTTTAGTGGGGGCTTGTTGTAGTCTTATTCTTTAGTTTGAAAATGTTTGTGTTTTCAAGTCTAGGATGATGAGACAAAGAATTACTGGGGACTGGGGTGAGTGGTCAGGAAGCTTTTTGGGGGGAGATGACATGTAAGTTGACATTTGAAGGATGAGATGGAGTCAGCTTAGCAAACAGCTAGGGGAAGAATGTTCCAGAAGAGGCACAGCTAACTCAAAGGCCTCAGGTGGGAAGGGCATGGGGGTTCTACCAAGTGACTGAAATCTGTGAGAACAGAGAGGGACTTCTGTGAGATGATGTTGGTGAAGTAAACAGAAGCTGGTTCCACAAACCATCCACGGAGGCTGGAGTTTTTCTGCTATATTGGGAAGCCATGGAAGATTTTAAGCAGGGTAGTGATGAGACTTGCTTTCCTACTTTGTTATAGTTAATTTTTATTTTTAGCCAAGTAATCTGTGTTTGTAACTGTAAAATTATACAAAAATACACTTTTTGAATAATCACACGCATTTGCCCCACTCAGATAGTGAGACTTGACTCTGTTTCGGGAACATTTCTCCCATCCAAGTACTAACCAGGCCCGACCCTGCTTAGCTTCCGAGATCAGACGAGATCGGGCGTGTTCAGGGTGGTATGGCCGTAGACTCGGGAACATTTCTAAGGGCTGTGTATATATGTGGCTGTTCTTCATCAGCTTCCGTCTGTGTCTGTTGATTTCCTGCTGAAGTAGCTGACCATGCATTCATAGTCCCTTGTCTGAGAACCTTGGGGTCAGGTACACTCTGCAGTTCAGGAATTTTTGGATTTAGGAGGGTGAAACGGTGCATGTTTGCCATTTATTCTGTGATACCCCTGGTGGAGTTTTGAGCAATCCTGTCACTTTACACAGTAGCCTATCCTTGAACATGCTAATACTCTGAGAGCCAAATATATAAATAGTCACACTGAGTGGACATGTAGAGATATTGCTTCATAAAAGCTCAGGTCAAGTTTTGCTGTTAAATGCATTTAGGGCTGATGAAAAGTTGTGTTGCCTTTTTAGAGCTTTTTTGGACTTTTTAAAAAAATTTCAGATTAAAAAAATTGTGAATCTGTATTTATCCCCCCTTCCTCCAGTATGGACACTCATACCCATACTCACTACATACGTAAGAGCATGTGCTCTCTTTACTCCAGTATAATTATGGCTTTTGTTGTTAAATAGGTGGTCAGTGTTGTCATTATTTTGGCTCGTTGCTGAATCAGGCATAATTTGTATAGGGTTTTTGGTTTTTGTTTGATTTTGAGTTAACTGCCTTTTTAAAATTTGTTTTTTACACATTTAATACTAATCCTCCCCTGATGCTCCATTGGAAATATAAAATTTCTCTTCAGTTTTTCTTCCCATGTGCAGACACATTAGGTAATTCCTCAGTTCCTACCTTCCCTCTTGTGGTTCTCTGTTACTCTGCATCATTCTGTCCTGAGAGGCAGGTCTACACCCTCGTCTCTTCCGCATCTCCCAGCTTCCCGGTCCCAAGTGGCTTTCCATCTTGCTTTATTCCTTTGTTTTGTTCAAACACAGTTTTTGTTAACTTCTCTGTCCTTACTGCCTGACATTAAGTGTTTGGGCCCTTGCATGTCTGAAAATACCTGTTTTATATCTTTATTCCACCCCCTGCGTGTCTGGCTTTGTATTAAATATTGGGTTGAAAATAATTTCCTCTCAGAATTTTGGAAGAATTGTTCCACAGCTTTTTGGCACCCGGTGTTGCCGTGTACTCCTATTCCAGTCTGATTCCTGCTCTTCCGTGTGTGACCCATTGATTGTCTCTGGAATTATTTGGGAACTTTTTCCCTCTGAAGTTGCATAAAACCGCATCATGGTGTGGGTCTGGTCTCTCTCATTCTGTTGTATGTAAGATGCACAGAGGCTCCTTTTGGTTTGGGGGCATTTTAGTGTATCCTGTCTCTTCTCTCTCTCTTTTTAAAAAAATTAACATAGAAGGTATTATTTGCCCCAGGGGTTCATCAGTCTTACATAATTCACAGCACTCACCATAGCATATGCCCTCCCCAGTGTTCATCTCCACCCCCACCCCCTCTGACCTCCAGCAACCCTCAGTTTGTTTCCTTAGATGAAGAGTCTCTTATGGTTTGTTTTCCTCTCTGGTTTCATCTTGTTTTATTTTTCCCTCCCTTCCCCTATGGTCCTCTGTCTTGTTTCTCAGAGTCCTCATATCAGTGAGATCATATAATACTTGTCTTTCTCTGATTGACTTATTTTGCTAAGCATAATACCCTCTCTCTTTTCTTTTTGAAATTTTTTCTAAAGATTTTATTTATTTAAGAGAGAGAGAAAGAGAGGGTGTGTACAAGCAGGGGGAATAGCAGGCAGAGCAGGCAGAGGGAGAAGCAGGCTTCCCGCCGAATGAGGAGCCCAATGTGGGACTCGATCCCAGAACCCTAGGATCATGACCTGAGCTGAAGGCAGCTGCTTAACTGACTGAGCCACCCAGGCATCCCTCTTCTCTTTTCTTTTTAATTAGTGAGTTAAAAAAAATTTTTTTTTTTTAAAATTTATTTATTTGTCAGAGAGAGAGGGAGAGAGAGAGTGAGCACAGGCAGAGGCAGAGGGAGAAGCAGGCTCCCTGCTGAGCAAGGAGCCCGATGTGGGACTCGATCCCAGGACGCTGGGATCATGACATGAGCCGAAGGCAGCTGCTTAACCAACTGAGCCACCCAGGTGTCCCTTAAATTAGTGAGTTTTAATTGTATTTATGGGTAATGGAACTGAATATTTTTTTCTTTTTAAAAAATTTTTTTTAGGGTTGACTATTTCTAAAGCTTATCAGACATGTCATTTGGTATCAGTTCTCTAATCATTTTATCTCTTCTGTATTTTCTTATCTCTTTGGGGTGTCTATTAACATGTTGGGTATTAAACTGAGTCTGTTTTTTAATATCTATTTTCCTTGTTTATTTATTTATTTATCTATCTATCTATCTATCTATCTAATCTATCTATCTATTTGACAGAGAGAGACCACAAGTAAGCAGAGAAGCAGGCAGAGAGAGGGGGAAGCGGGCTCCCTGTTGAGCAGAGAGCCTGATGCGGGGCACGATCCCAGGACCCTGAGATCATGACCTGAGCCAAAGGCAGAGGCCCAACCCACTGAGCCACCCAGGCACCCCTCTATTTTCCTGGTTTTTAAGTTACTTTTTATTTGTTTGTGTCCCTTTCATGTCAGAAGCTTTCACCATCACATATCTTGCCATCCTTGACTATCTTTTTATGCTTAAGTGTGATGTATTAGAAAGAGTCAGTCTTCACTGAAAGTGTTTGGTGGGGGGCTGACCTTTTTACTTCGGGACTCCCCAAATTGCAACATGTAGAGCTGTTATTACCTCCTCTTCTACTGTTTTCCTTGCCTGGAAACTTTTAATTGCCTGGTTGCATAATGGGAGTGGCACTGGGCAGGCCAGTTGATCCCATAGTGTTAAGATATAAAATTATAAAATATAAGAATTTTACTAGAAATTATAAATAAGATGTCCTGTTTTCAGCTTCTCCCTGCTCTTATCCTCTGCTCTGCTTGGTGTCCCGGAATTGAGGTAGCTGAGGGAGTAGGTAGAAGGGATAGCTACATGGCTGTGTGGAATTGGGGAGCAAGTTAGGGACTGGGAAGTAGCTTCTCCCCTGCATTCAACTCCGATTCCTAACCAGCTGCATTTAAGCACTTTGCCAGACCATCTACATCCCCAGTGGAAATTGTCATTGGGTCCGTGGGAAACACTTGCTCAGGTCTTATGTGTGTTTTCCTTTACAGGCACATGGGTCTCAGCTTCTCAACGTTCTTCGAGTTGGTTATTCCTCTCTTTTTCTGTCTTGCAAATGCTCGTTGAAATATCTTGTTGCGGGCACCTGGGTGGCTCAGTTGGTTAAGGGACTGCCTTTGGCTCAGGTCATGATCCCAGGGTCCTGGGATTGAGCTCTGCATTGGGCTCCCTGCTCAGTGGGGAGCCTGCTTCTCCCTCCTCCATTCCCCTTGCTTATACTTCCTGTCCGTCTGTCTCTGTCTCTGTCAAATAAATAAATAAAATCTTTTTAAAAAAATACCTTGTTGCCTTTTTTACTCTCATCGTTTTGTGGATAGATACTACCTTTTAAATTTTTGCTATTATTTTAGTAGAGTTAGCAAGAGAAAGGAGGTAAACATGTATGATTAATCCATGTTTAACTTACAGTATGATTTTCTTTATAGAAAGAGATTTCAGATTCCTGTCTGGAGAAGGGAATTGGAATGATGGGACAGAACAAATGCACAGAAACAGTTACTATAAGAATCCAAGAAAGTGTCTTGGAGAGGGTCACAGCAGTGGAATGGAAGAAGGGAAGGCCGTGCGATATGTCATATGGAAGAAAAACTGACAAGACTCAGTGGACCACGTGTGCATGTGTGCACACACACACGCACACTTGCTTAGAAAGGGAGAATGTGAGGAATTTGCTGCCTTTAGTTCTGGGCACACGGTGTTGCCATGTTGCCAGGAGAGAGGATTGGAGGAGAATCAGTGTTTTGGGGGAGGGGCTGTTGGAATCACGACTTGTGTTTTCTACACATGAAGTCTGAGAGGCCAGGGACGTCCAGGTGAAGTTGTTAAGCAGGCATTGGTGTGTAAGCAGAGTCAGAATTCCGAGACACTTGAGCTGGAGACGAGTTCGGCCGTTGTTGCTAGTAGATGAGAAGACTGGAGTAGAAAATGTAGTGAGAGAAAAGAAAGCGGCCTAGAACTGAACCCTGGTGAACGCTTACCATGCCTCTGAGGGAGAGGTCAGAGAGGTGGGGAAATCGAGAGTGGGGTCACTGTCAGAGTGAGGTGAAGTGTGTATTGGGATGAGACTGTGGCCTGCATACTTGGCAGTCCACACTCCCTGCCTGTGGATAGGAAGGTGAAAGTGAGCGCAGTAGCCGGCATGCCTTTCTTGTCTCAGTGTGGCAGGCTCTTCCCTTCTTCAGAATCTTTGTTCTCACTGTTGTTCTGTCACTTCTTGGACTTTACTGTGTACGTACCCTTCACATGTAGACAAGTGATGGCAGGCACCCAGCAGGCACTTGATAAATACTTGTGATGAATGGGTTTCTTAGCAGTCCCTCCAGCCATACAAATAGTAGTGGATGGCCACCTTCAGGTTTTGTTTGTGCAACTTAGTAGTACACTTTGAGGGATATGAATTTATGTTGATTTCCTCAGTCCCTACCAAAATCACCTCTAGTCACTGTCAGAATATTCCTGTACTAATTATAAGAGAATTAATTGATCACAATTTTAATTCTTTTTTTTATACTTAGCTTCGAAGGTCTGTGTTGGTACAGAAATCTGGTCTGGACAAATAGCATTTCTCCAGGTACTCTTGTCTGTGCGAGACTCTGTGCTAGGCACTAGGACACCTTTGTGAAAACGTTGGGTCATGGTCTGTGGAACTTCATGGAAGTTCACGGAACTTCAGACAGTAAACTTGATTTTGCTTTTGGAATTCTGCGGCATCCTTGTTTACATATATTGCCTTTATTTTTTACCTTTCTTGGAGCATTTGGTTTCTGTTGCTTTCTACATGTACCTTACTGTTCATTTATGTGTTTGATGTTGAAGGGACAAGCTTTGGAGTCCAAACAGGATGCTTTCCAGGGCCAGGAAGCGGCAGTAATGATGGATCAGAAGGCGGCATTATATGGGCAGACGTACCCGGCCCAGGGGCCTCCAATGCAAGGAGGCTTTAATCTTCAGGGACAATCACCATCTTTTAACTCCATGATGAATCCGATGAACCAGCAAGGCAGTTTTCCTCTCCAAGGAATGCACCCGAGGGCCAACATCATGAGGCCCCGGACCAGCACCCCCAAGCAGCTCCGAATGCAACTTCAGCAGCGGCTGCAAGGCCAGCAGGTGAGCAGCCCGAGCTGCCTCAGCCAGACGCACCCTCCTCCGGCCACGCCCCGTCCTCGTAGTCAGGCTTTGCTCTTCAGGGCTCTTGCCACTGTCTCTCTAGCCCTTGTCAGCTCACACTCTTTTGTTGGGACTTTTGTGTAACATTTTGTTGGTACAGGTGCTTCCTTCTGAGGGAGTGGTCCTGCTGGAATTGGTCAGGTCCTCCTTACCTTTTGATAATACTATTCTGTCGTACAGGTTAGAAAGTGAAAAATGTCCGAGGAGATGGCCCTTGGGGGAGGAAAGTATTTCTTGATGGCTTAGAGGTAGATGATTTCTATTTTTAAAAAAGTCCTTAATACCAGATACTTAAACCTTATTGACTTGAACTTTTTTTTTTTTAAAGATTTTATTTATTTATTTGACAGACAGAGATTACAAGTAGGCAAGAGAGGAAGGCAGGGAGAGAGAGGAGGAAGCAGGCTTTCCACGGAGCAGAGAGCCCGATGTGGGGGTTGATCCCAGGACCCTGGGATCATGACCTGAGCTGAAAGCAGAGGCTTTATTTAACCCACTGAGTCACCCAGGCGCCCCAACTTGAACATTCTTTTTATGGAACCTCTGCTTTCTAGATGTTTTAAAAAGCTTGAGCTGTCTTAATATTCTAAACTAAGAGCTCTCTTTTTTATTTCCTTAATCCCCAACATATCTTTTAAAATATAACTATTTTTATATTGTTTATGTCTTGGGTATGCTGAGTTATTAAATGTGGCGGAACTGAACCGTATAAGCTGATGAGTGAGTGAACATCAGGTCGAGTGAGCCAGAGACTTCTCGGGTATTAATATGACAAAAAGTCAGTGTTGGTGCTCTGGAAAGCTGTGTTACCACATTCATGGTGTCATTTTACTTTTTACCACTTCTTTCCACTGAAGTCACTTAGGAAAAGCTAATTAAGGAGGTGGTTTATTTAGTATTGGTCTAGTTAAATAGTTAAAGCTATTTCCCTAATGGCAATAGGGTTTCCAGGCCCTATTATGTATATAATCCTAGAGAAATTATTATTATTTATTATATTTATTATAATAAATAAATTATTATTTATTATTTATATATAAATTTATTATTATAAATAATCCCAGAGAAAATCTGACTTTATGAATCCTTTGAGTTTCTGTTGAAGATACTCTATAAGCTGCAGATTTGTATTTTAACTTTTCCTCCTGATGCCAAACAATAAAGCTTCATATGTTTGCCAAGGCCTTTTCAGCTTGAACTTTTTTTTTTTTTTAAAGATTCCACTTATTTACTTGTTTTTTTTTTTTTTTTTTAAGTAACTTCTGTACCCATCTTGGGGCTTGAACTCACAGCCTTCAGATCAAGAGCTGCACGCTCCCGCGAAGTGTGGAAGTATACTGGTTTAGTGTAGATGTGACTTAACCAGGTTAACATGTTGGAAGTAGCATTCGGACCTTCTTGGGTGGTGCTGAGGATTTGGAAAGGTGTTTAGGGCTCACTGATGTGCTCCACTTGCATCCTGACCAACCTGTCTCTCCCCAGTTTTTGAATCAGAGCCGTCAGGCACTGGAGATGAAAATGGACAGCCCTACTGCTGGGAGTGCTGCTGTGATGAGGCCCATGATGCAGCCCCAAGTCCCCTCCCAGGTGAGGAAAGTGAGTCTGTCCATGGTCACTGCCGTGGGCCCCGTGCAGGGCCTGATCCGTACTTGGCCCTCAGTAAATGTATGTTAAAACACACCAGTTCCCAGTTTCTTGTGTAAGAAACCAGTTGTGCTCTCATCACACTTCCTCTTCCATTCTACTCTCTTGCTGGTGACGAGGAAGCAGGAGGGGAGGCTCTTTTATTAAAACCACGGATTTGTGTTTTTTAATTCCCTTTGTGATTATTTGTGGTGAAAATATCTGACACTTTTTCAGGATTTAAAATAATAAATCTGTAAACTTTTCTTTGTTTCTGGGTTATGAAACCATATGCTCATTGGGTAAAATACGAGATTATAAGAAGAAAAATGTAAATGATACGTAATGCAACTCTCAAGGACCGTCTCTGAGATGACTTGTTTCCCATAGTGGGAAGGATGATGCCCGAGTTCTCTGTACCTCCAGCACAAGTTGGAGACTGTACTAAGGTATTTTCTTGATGTGTGCGAGGCAGATGACCACACAGAAGTCCTTTACTGTGGTTGGAAAGACTGTTGCTAATGATGGTAAAAAGCAACAGGCAAAACAACCGACTGTGACAGGCCCAGTGTTTGCTGTCTCAGGCCTGTGTGGAAGTACTTTGATAATCCGACGTCTTGAATAAGCTGAGCTAGGATAGGATGCCCTCCAGAAAGATAAAAGCTGCTTTTTTGCAGGTGTTTTCTCCCAGGGGCCCAAGTCAGCATTTTGGTTCTGTGCTTTGACCATTTTACTTCCTGAACTTGCAGGCAGCTGCTCCTGACCCTCCATCTGTTGTTTCAAAAGCTTTAAGAGACTCTACAGGCCCTTTTGGGGTAGACTCCTGTTTATTTGAGTATAACCCCATTCTTTTCGGGGAATGCTCCCTTGTGCCTCCCCTCCTCCCACACTCTTACTGCTGTCCTTTTCCTTCTTGTAGCTTTCTTTCATAGTTTCTGAAAAATTTATCTTCATAGTCTACCCTTAAATGTTCTCTCACTTTAAGGAGTGTTTTCTATGTGAAGGCTTGACAACTCGCCCAAACGGTTTCCAGGTCCCTGTTCTGTACCCTGTCCTCCCCACCCAGCCACGATGCCATACTGAGAATTGACCATACTGAGAATAGTGCATTTTTCCTCTTCTAGGGCGAAAGGCATTGGGTGGTTTTCTCTCCTACCTCCTGTATGGTGGTGGTCCTGCGCGAATGGACTGGCCGGTTGCTGCTCCGTGTGTGTAACTGCATTCTCTCTTGGGTATTAGCAGGGTTTTCTGAACGCCCAGATGGTGGCTCAGCGCAGCAGGGAGCTGCTGAGTCATCACTTCCGCCAGCAGCGGGTGGCCGTGATGATGCAGCAGCAGCAGCAGCAACAGCAGCCACCGCCGCCGCAGCCGCAGGCCTTCAGCCCGCCCCCGAACGTGACCGCCTCCCCCAGCATGGATGGGGTTTTGGCAGGGCCCGTGATGCCACAGGCTCCTCCCCAGCAGTTTCCATATCCACCAAATTACGGTAAATTTGATGGCGAAAATGGCTTCCCCAGAGTAACATTACTAAGGATCTAAGATTCGGAGATCTGTTGCATATTAAATACAAAATAGTATTTACTCCCTTTTGTTATTCACTAGAAAGATGGAATTAATTAAAAACAGCAGAACAAGGAATGGTGACTGTTGAGACTGACAAGGTGTGCAGTAAGAGGCCAGGCCAGACCAGACGAACTAGACGTCTTGCATCAGGAGTTTTGTGTACTGCGTGTTCATAGATGTGTTTAGATTTGCACTGAGGCAAGGTCTCCTGAGGCCTGTGAGGCACCTGCATTCAGAGGAGAGCAGGGAGGGTGGAAGAAGGGAGGACACTCCGAGTACTTCGATCAAGAGACGATGCTCGTTGTCAGAATGGAGAGAAATTGATTGGTCTAAAAAGAACAGAACAAAACCCCAAAATGTTTATGGGAGTGCACAGGTAATTGTAATTGTGGTAGATATGCTATCAGAGTTGAGCATTTTTTTCTCCCCCGGGTCTTGTTTTTTTAGCTCCCCACACCCTAATTTGGAAGAAATACCACCAGGTTCCCCTTTCAACCCCAAACAAAGTATGTCCCAGTATAGTTGGACTCCACAGGCTCTGAATGCTTGCTCATGTCAGAGGAATGCCATGTGGGCTTTTGGGTTCCTTTCCTTGGTGACTTGGCTGTGTATTAATTACAATAATGCATATTATTCCTTTAGGTCAGTCTTTGAGAGATTCCAGAAACATGGTGGGGGTGGGGGGCCAGGTGTCTTTTGGGGAGATTACATTTTAGGTGTTCTCCTGCCACCTGGGGACAGAGGGACAGAGGGACAGAGTGCTGCCAGTAGCATGAGGTGGAGTTCCTTTTACACAGAAACCTCCATGAGGTAGCAGCTCTTCGGAGGGCTAGAAGGTCTGCTCCCAGCAGTAAGCCCATTCCCCCAGTTGCTGTCTCAGTGAGAAGCAAGAGGAACTGGCCGGCAGCATCTTGTGGCACTTTCTGTCTTCCCCTGCCCTTAGAAGAGAACATGAAGTTTCTATAAGAAACAGATACTGCAGTTTCTTTTTCTTCCTTCTTTTTTAAAGGAATGGGACAGCAACCAGACCCGGCCTTCGGTCGAGTGTCTAGTCCTCCCAATGCAATGATGCCCTCGAGAATGGGTCCTTCCCAGAACCCCATGATGCAACACCCTCAGACCGCACCCCTGTATCAGCCCTCGGAAATAAAGGGCTGGCCGTCGGGAAACCTGGCCAGGAACAGGTGAGGAACAGGGACTTGAAAAGGCATTCATGTTCTGGGGCCCAAAAGCGTAAGAAAGTAACCTCTGCATGCTTCAGTCAAGCCTGTGTGGACTGAGGGCGCGAAAGGCCTGGGTTCCTATTGGAAGTGTGTTATTTGGCTCCTCCATTTTGAGACTCCTTCCTGTCCCACACGTGTCCACAGGCAGCTGTGGAACAGAGAAGGCAAGGCAGGCAGGGGACCCTCTTCTCCCTCGTGTTCTCTGCTGAAGCACAGCGATCTCGGCAGAACTGTGGTGGTCTCTCTGTGCGTGTTCAGTGTGACTAGAATGACCCAGGTCGTAATTTCCCACTTGGTTTACAGCTCCTTTCCCCAGCAGCAGTTCGCCCACCAGGGGAACCCTGCGGCGTACAGTATGGTGCACATGAATGGCAGCAGTGGTCCCATGGGGCAGATGAACATGAACTCCATGCCCATGGCCGGCATGCCCATGGGTCCTGATCAGGTATGGGGGTCAGTCTATCCCTTCCTTTTCTCAGAAAATTTTTCCTTATCTCTTGAGAGAGCCAAAGCCTCATCTGTAATCTAAAGGTCCTCAGCTGGTTTTCAACTTGGGGTGGATGACCCAAAGCTAGAGTCATTGAAAAAACTTGTGGTTTGAAGGCATTGGGCCATTCGGTACATTTGGTAATGCGGCATCTAAGGGAATTGAATCCGTCAGCCAGAGGCCCATTGCAGGCACTGTGGATTCTTCTGTGTTGTGCACAGCCCGTGTTTTCCTCACGTGTCTTCTGGTTGTTAACAGAAATACTGCTGACACCCCTACCCCAGGACCTCCAAGGAAATCACTGGACAAATGACACTGCACTAGGATTCTTGGGAGTAAAGAATCCTCGCCTGCACACTCAGCTCTGAGGAAAGACCCGGCTTTGGTCTCTGGGAAGGGTATTCCGAGCGATGTCATTTGAGGACTGGATCTGAAGCAGATGTGCGATGTCTACCTGTATTTTCCTCCTCCTGGGTATCATGGAGTTCACAACACACATTTTTGGGATTCTGCCTCTTAGGGATGGGGTTCTGGAGGGACAGAGTGTTAACTGATCCTGAAACTGCCCGTGCCCCTTCTTTCTGCCTGGTTGTCAGAGTTTCGCATCTGTGGGGGCGGGCTGGAGAACCTCGGAGAAGTCCAGAGAGGGGGGAAGGTCTCGTTTCTCTCGTGGCAGTACCCGACAGAGCACAGTTGCCGAACTTCACGTGTTCTTGTTGTGACCAGATGGTTCTGTGTTCTCACCGGACTCTGTCCCGAGAAGTTGGCCTTTCTCAAATCTTGTCTTTTAATGATTGTGTTGAGTTGCTCCAGCCCTGTTCTTGGTTGTCCTGGACCTTTCCCTGAGTAAGAACTTCCTGTCTTTAATGTCCTGTAATACTTTACCTCCAGGAGATGTCCTTGATGTCACATGGCTTTGTGGAAGGGACAGTGAGTTGACAGTATTTAGTTGCAGCAGTAGCAGTTTTTCCCATGCTCACGTGCGGCCGAGTGCACTTTATTTAAAAAGTAATGGATAAATGCAATATTCCTGAGGTCTTGAGGAATGGTGAACCACATTCCCGGTTTTTGTCTGAACTGATCCGTTGGGCAAGGACTATGGTTTTTGTTGTTGTTTGAAGTACTGGTGTCACCCTTTGCCTATATGGTAGAGCAATAATGCTTTTTGAAAATAAATTGCAGAAAACCCAAGGCCAGGTACTGCATTCTGAATCAGAATTTCGCAGTGTTTCTGTGAATAGATTTTCTTTTGTAAATATGACCTTTAAGATATTGTATTATGTAAAATATGTATATACCTTTTTTGCAGGTCACAACAGCTCATTTTTACAGAGTTTGTGAAGCTAAATATTTAACATTGTTGACTTTGGTAAGCTCAGTGTGGTGAGGCTACACACAGAAGAGACACCCCCTGAATTTTGTGGCCTGGGGGAGGGGATGGCGGTCTGCAGGCCCCCCCCCCCCCCATGCTCCAGTGTTAGATGCCTCCCTCTTTTAGATCTCTTAAATGCTTTTTTTTTTTTTTAAAAGATCATTTGTTTAGATGTAGGCATTTAAAATTTGTCTTTTAAATTCCTCTACCAGAACTAAGCACTTTGTTAATTTTAGGGGAAAGAATAGATATGGAGAAATAAACTTTGAAAAAAAGATATCAAGAATTTTAAAAGATCAAACAATTTGATTTAAAAAAGAATCTTGGATTTTAAGCGGTCCATAAATTAAACAATAGCAGTTCACGATATTCTGTTTTTTAATCGAATATGTTGCCTCTTCATCTGCTGTAGGAGTGCTCTAAGGTTTTGGTTGCTAGGACCCAAATCCCACATTGAGATCTCGGGAATAGACCCCTTGATGTGTGGCATCTTGTGTCTGCTCGGCTGTCTTGTCACTTGGAAGCGGTGCGCTCCTGGTCCCTGAGAGAAGGAGTGGTGTCGGGGATTCTCAGCGAGCTCAGCCTCCAGGGCGGCGGGGCGTGCAGCTTCCCAGCTGTGGTCTGGCTGAGCGTGTGCCTTTGCGCTCCTGCCACTGCCCCTTTCTGCTCTTGCTGGGCCTGGACACTCGTTCTGATCCGTTGGGAATAGAGAAAAAACTTAATTCCTTTTATCTGGCTTACTTTATTAGCTTCAAATAGTTGAATGAAATTGGGTCTCCAAATATCTGTGAATTTCAAAGGTCTCTGGCTAGCTTTGGTATCAATTTCCTAGCAATAACCAGAACCAGTTATTTTTGTTTTATTTCATACATATATAGCCAATTTTTCTAGGTGTTTCTGAAGGTAAGATCACTTAATTTCTTTGACTTATGCATAAGTGAAACCCCTGTTTCCAGAACCACTACTGGAATAGATTTGGATTTGACACCCTCTCCCTCACTGCCTGGTTAAAAATAAATCTGAGATTGTAAATCCATCGACTTCCATCACAGTGGCCTGTACTTTTCAGATAACATATCCTCCTGTCTGGAGACAGAGATGTAGCTGAGTCCGTCTCTTGTCTTTTTAGACACAGTTGTGTCACGTGTATCTGGACCTTTCCTGTTTAAGTCATGTGTGCGTGGGGAGAAAGAGAATGGTGCTCTTACCTTTCTTGACTTTTAAAAATTACAAACAAAAAACACAAAGTTTTGTGATTCTTTTCCTCAGTCCCAACTCCAGGCTAACTGGAAGGCAGCACCCCCTTTTTATATGGAAAAAAAAAGGAGAAACTTTATTATAAGTTTTTATATTTTCTACTTGTTCATTTTATTGGTGCAAACTTAAGAATTTGATTTTCTTTTAATAGATGCTGTCTTTTGAGATAATTTGTTTTTACCTTTATTGCCCTTTTATCTTTTTTGGATACTTCTCTTTGTACTCCTGCTGCCTACCTCTCCCTACTCCCAACTCCCACTTTTTTAAACCTTGGTATTTCATCTGCTTTTAGAATGTGTGATATTTCCAGTACCTACTTTTTTGCTGAATCCAAAGATATATAAATATAAATATATATATTTTATAAAGATCAAAATAATAGAGGAGATAAATTTCTTCCTTTAAAAAGCAAATAGAAATTCATTGTTAATGTTCGTATTACGATGCCACTTTTCTAAATTGTGCATCTTGATGGAAAAGGTGTAAATATCAATCACCAGGACTGCTTAGTTAATTGGTATTTAATATCTAGGTGAGTTGGGGGTATGGGGAGGGGGAGCATAGAACATACCTGGCTTGCGGTCCTTGAAAGGACTGCCAAGTTGTCCTTATGCCTCTCCGGTTCCATGAGTTTTGTTCACAAGCGGGGGCGTCCTAGGAGTAAAGCCTGTAGGACAGACAAACCCCTGCTTTGGAAGAGCAAGAGCTGCTTTTCAGCTCGAAGGCCGACTGTTTAATGAGCAAGGTGTTTTTTCTTTCCTCCTTTCTCTGTCTTTCCAATGTGTGGAATTTCGATGATGGAAATGTCATTCTGAGAGCAATATTTAAAATTCTCAGGAACTGACTTACAGTATTGAGAATGAATTCAGTTTCAATCAAGTTTACATTAAATGTTTCTTCTAAAAATCTAAATCATTCTTTACACTGCAAAGAACCCAGACCACATGGGATAACTTAGGAGATGGTTGAGTGGTAAGCTCTGACTGCGCTGCGGATCATTTTGGATGTCATTGTAAATAAAGGTTTCTATTTAACATTGACGCCTAAGAGCTTGCTTGTTTCTTCCTTCTTCTTTTTTGTTTTTTTTTTTTTCTAAATCTTGGTTGGATTAAGGGTAAAAAGAGAAGGTTAAGGGATCCTGTTTCAAATAATCCTAGCAGTGGAAAAGCACAGAGCTGTTACGCTCGAAGGCGAGCACTTTGGGGGTCCTCTCCACCGTCTGCTCGTGGACAAGTGCGGCAGGTTGGGTGGTGGCCGAGGCGGGCCCTCCTGTCCCTCCCTCCTGGCCTCTGACCGCCGTGCTGGCCAGGCCGGGCTAGCGGGCGCACAGAGAGGGGCCGGCTAATAGGGTGAATTGCTCTGCAGTCGATTAACTTTTTTAAAAAGCGGGGTCCTGAAGCGGGGGGGAATGGGAGACTTACCTGCGAGGTTGCTGAAGTGTGGTGCATTTTCGTCATTAATTTATACTCCTCTATTCCCCCTTGGGAAAATCTGTCTCCTTCCAAAAAGGTGTTGACTGCTTTTTTTAAAAAAAACCAAGCACACCAAAGAACTCCCAAGAACGGCCTTTTACAAAATGTTAAAGGTTACCTCATACCAACTGCCGGTCGTCGGCTGGGACTTTGAACGTCGAATGACAATACTTAGACCACAAAATTTCTTTACAAATACAATTTTGTTAAAACCTGGGACATACATACATCAACTTCATTTTTTCCAGTACTTTAAAAAACATCAGTTCTGGGACAGATGACAAAGGAATATGGGCGGGAGCGGCATCTGGGCGGGAACAGAAATGTCCACAAGTGCAAGGGGTTGTCTTTACACTGGCCACGGAGCGTTTACTGACGCCGCCGCCCCTGCACACCGGGTTTTCTGGTTGAGTCGCCTACGAGCTCCCACGCCGTTGCGCGCAGAGTCCCCTATGTACCGTGGAGCCCGCTTCCTCGGCGACCCGGGTGCCCCCGTGCTGCCGAGCCCGGCGCCGCCTCCAGCAGCTGCAGGTTGCGTCGGTGCTGCTGCTGTCCGAGTTCCTTCTTTGTGACGAACCGAAAGAATAAGGGTCTGAAACAGGGGTGTTCTTCCCCAGTGATTTTAAAAAAAGTTCCAGTGCCTTACACCGTTGGGGGAAATTGCCAAGAAAATCTTCTTCCCTTGTAAGCCTCTCAGAGAGGGTTAGTGGTGACTGATATGAAAATGCATTTTGTGCAGCTGGTGAGGTATCGTCCAAAGCAAAAGCAGGGGCAAAAATGGACTTCCCGAAGTCCCACTACTCCCGATGGTTGTCTTCCAGAGCGTGCCATGGTGACGGAAAGCAGGTCCTGTGACTCGGGCCCCCGGCTAGGAGCGCGGGCCGGCCTGAAACCGTGCACGGTCTTCCTGGTCAGTACGTTCAGATGGCACTGCTGGTCTGGAGGCCCGCCGCGTGCTTCCTAACCTTCCCAGCCTTCCCACAGCTGTCCCCTGCGGAACAAAGCAGACTCCTGTCAGGGTCCCAGGAAGCAGCCCCGGCAGGGGGGCGTGGCTGCCGGGAGGGAGTACTGCAGGCTTCCCGGGGAAGGGCCCGCTCCCAGCCAGCCACCCCGACTTCGTCTGTGGCTTGCACACTCTGGCCGCCAGAGGTGGCACTGGGGATGTGACCCCGGGAGGTGATGCGCTTTAATTCTGGGAGCGCCAAAGAACCGCCTGGCTGGCCGCAAAGCCACAGGTGGTTTCTGTGCACGTAGAGAAGGGAGGGCAGAGACCGGAGGCCGCACAGGGCAGGGCACCAAGGGGGTCTGTTTGCCTGGGTGGTAACCGAATGTCAGAGGAATGGCCAGTGTGAGTGGAAAATCCTCACACACCTATCTGCAGTCAAATGCTCTTCCCCTGAGCTGTACCCCCCCCCCCCATGTCTGTGTGTTTGGATTTGCTCGGGGAGTGAGGATTCGAGCCCCCTCCCACTGGTCGTTCCCTTTAGCCTAAGGTGACCCAGGTCGCCCCAATCCCAGCCCTTAGGCAGACGCTCTGGCACTGGAGGGAGTCTTGGGGGCAGGGATATTTTGGGAGCCGTTTCAGGAGGTCGCCCTGCTGCTGCCATGGACGGACCGGCTAGCCCTTCTGCAGCCTTCGAGATGTCTGGCAAGTGTGCGGTTTACACGCTTCTCAACCTCTAAAGAGTACGCTGGTCTACCAGGCCTCGGTTATGCTACACGTAATGTCAGGCAAGGTGCTGAGCTAGGACACGGGAAGCCCTTGCTCCCTGCTCGTGACGCGAACAGACAGGATTACGAAAGCAAGGGCATGCACGCACAGCAGCTTCGGCAGAAGGACGCAAGGCAAACCAGATCTCTGTAAATCAGCCCCTCAACTCACAGCGATTTGGAAGAAGGTCTCTTCATTTCTGGCCACTTTCGACGCTGAAACTGCCTAAGTTTTGGGGTGTCAAAAAGAGTCTATTAGCTTCACCCAGAAAGACAAAGTCCCCTCCCTCCCCGTGGGTGGTCCAGGCCCCTGGCAGACCAGAGAAAGGGCAGGGCCTCAACCCAACTTGCGCCACCTCAGAGGCTGGACCCCGGATGGGCCAGCACAGGGGACGGGCTCAGGCTCTAACAACGGGACTGGATACCTGTATTGCTCGTAGCTCCCTCCGTCTTTAAGTCCTAAATGAGACACAAATGAACAAAAGAGAAACTGAGTTTAGGGCAAAAATGGCACAAGCAATGACACCTGCTTTGTTAACTGCATTTCTTTTTTTTTTTTTTTTTCCTTCCTGTTTTTGTCATTCATGACGTTGCCTATGTTCCCCAGGGCAGATGGAGTGGCTGAATCAGGACATGAGTGTTCCCGAGACTCCTAGGTAGCCTGGGGGTTGCCTATACTGCGTGTTACCAGCTGTAGGACCCTGATGTATCCACCCAACAGTGACCTGGGTCACAGTCCCGGCGGGCAGGGACACCTATACGACAGAGGACCAGAAGCCATGGGCCCCGAGAGGGGGGCGGCGGGGACATCTGTATGTGGCTCTCGGCAAGCTTCCTGGAGGCCTGGAGGATCGGCCGTGACCCAGCATGTGGGCTTTGGAATCAGCCCCCGGTCACGTGACCGCCCCGTAAACCCGGCCGAGCAGATTCGCCCCCGGGGGTTGTCACAGGGTGATGAGACGCTGACTGGGAGACATGAAGCACCGTGGGTGTCGGGACTTCCGTGAACTTGGTGCACGTTAGGGAGGGGGAACTGCAGCCCCCGCTTCAGACGAGACCTAAGTTCCTTCCTACGGGGCCCTGCTCCCCGCGGCCCCACGCGGGAGCGCCGACTCACCCAGCTCCATGTTCCGCGTCCGGGGGTTGCACTGCTTGTAACCCTTGCAGCTCCTCAGCTCCATGAGCTGCACGTGGAGCTGGTTGAGGACGTCCCTGTCCAGTGTGTTCACCGCGTTCATCAGCTGGGCGGGACAAAGGTCGTCAGCAAGGCGAGTGGGGGGGGCACCTGCTTCCCCCAACCAGGGCACTTTCTCCAGGCAGGCTGGGAGCAGGGGTGCTGGGGGCAGTGATCTTTACTCTGCCGGAGCTTGGGACAGTCTGGACTGTGTCGTGCCCGTGAGCCCCGCCACGTTCTCTCCCGCAGGACAGACCGGCCCCCAGGTGCCTCCCTTTCCTGACCAGCAGCTCCAGCCCCTCGGCGGCCGCTCTGCCCTGCAGCTCCGGACCGCCTCCCCCCTCACCGCGCCCCCCCTCCCCCCGCAGCCCCTCGGCGCCTTCTGACCGCAAAGCTGCCACTTGGGGAAGGGGGGGGCTCAGGGACCCGGGTTCTTGCCTCCTCTGGGAGCTGCTGATGACAAAAATGCGCGCTCTGCCACCCCTTGGTGTAAAGGATGGGGGTGGGGGATGGCCTAAGGGGAGAGACCGGCAGCATATGTGGCAGCTGAAGACCATGACTGGGGAGCCGCCGGCATTTAAAAACCAGGTTTCCTACAAAACCACTGCAGGCTTTTCTCGAGATCCGGAAGTCGGACGGAACCAAGGCCAGGCTGCTGGGAAGCTCGAGCGTGGAGGAGCTCCCTGGGGACCGGCCGTTTCAGAAGGACGCACAGGCCGCTCACTAGAGACGGGTCCTGTCTGCCTTACACGCTCTGGGCCCCTGGGCAGGGGTGTTCCGATGGTCGTACTCCCAGACACCTGGGCTAGTGCTTGGCATGTCATGACAGCTGGCTGTGGCCGGCGTGTCCCCGTAGGCCCCTGAGTGTGCAGGGTTTGGTCTGACCCTAGGGACCCCTAAAGCCCTCCAGTTCTAGGAGCCTCCACGCTTAGCTTTAAAGCCTGCAGGTGCCTAAGTTAGAGGGAGAGGCAGGGTGAGACCCAGACCCCAGGTGCGGGAGGATGGCGGCACAAGGGGGCCGAGGGCACACGAGTCCCTCCCGCCTTAGGGGCTCAGGGGGAAGCCTGGGCTTGGAAGATGTGCTGTCACTTGCTCAGGGGGCCCCGTCCCCGCTTCTCCAGCCTGGGTTGCGTGTACCTGGTAGGGGTCCGTGTTGAGATCGAAGTACTCCAGGAAGCCCGTGGCGAATTCGCAGAAGAGGAAGTTGTGGGTCTCGTTGATGGTCCTCATGCACCAGTAGGTGTTGTTGTTGGCGCTGGTGCAGGCACAGAAGGGCCCCACTGCCAAGGGAAGGCGGTGTGCGTCTGGTGAGCGGCCCGTGGGGGTTCCCGTCTGGGGCCCTGGGCCCCCTTCTGTCCCCAGGGCTTGTGAGCCCTGCGGCCCTGAGCTGGGGGCCCAGTGGTGGTGGTGGGGTCCCCGTGCAGCCCCGGAGCAGCCCTCCTGCCCGCGCCTGCCCACTCGCTCACGTGTCCAGAGTGGCGCCGTCTGCCAGTGCTGGTTGTCGTGGGTGAAGCACGTGAGGCCTGGCATGCTGCACGTGTCGTTGTTCTGCAGGCGCTTGAGCAGCTTGCGAAGTTTCTTCTTCCGCTTCTGCTCCCGCAGCAGCCACACCTTGTCCTTCTCCTGCAGGCCCTTCCTAGGGGCACACACGACCACACCCCTCACACCTCCCCCGGTCCCCACCTGCAGCCTCTGAACCTCCGCTCTTCCTGCCTGGCACCGGGTGCCCTGCCGTGGGGTGTCCCCCAGGGGACGGACCGCTGGCCAAGACCCACTGCTGGTCTGAGGCTGGGTGAGGGGCCAGCCCAGTCTGCTGCCCCTGCAGCCGGCTCCCCCAGGGGGCCAGACTCAGCCCCGCCCTGCTTGGTGGGGCGGCAGGAACCCCTCCGGCCATGGGGGGGCGCCAGAGAGCCGCTCAGGGAGTCCCACCTTTTCAAGGCCTACCTGCCAGGGAAGGGCCCCGACCTCTTTCCTTCTCCTGTTTGCCTTAGGTCCCCTGAGCTTTAAACTGCCCTTACCTGAAAGGGTGCAGACTGGAGCCCTTGTGCTTGAGGCGGCCTTTGTGCTGGGTGTGGTAACTGTAACAGAGCCCGCCCCGCGGTTCAGAAGCTGCTTCCGGGGCAGCTCTTGGGGAGGGGGGTCGTGCAAACCAGGGTTCCCTGAGACCCCCGGCTCGCTCTCTGGGGCAGCGCTGGTGTGGAAACCATCCCCAGGGAGGCAGCTCCAGCCTGGAGGCGAGCTGGGGGCTCCTGGGTGGGGTTAAGTCAGTTGGACTGGAAGCTGGGCTGGCACCTCTGGGTTGGGGGCGCCGCCAGAGCCCTGCCCACCGCATGTTGGCTTGGGGCCAGCCCCTTCTGAGAAGGGAGCACGCTGTCTGGTGCAGGACCCATGGGCCACCTGTGGCTGTTTCCATTTACATCAAACTACCAAGTTCAGTTCCCCCGTCACCCACATTTCAAGAGCATGAGAGCCACGCGGGGTTGCTGGCTGCCGTGCTGGACGGCGTAGACATGGCCCAGTGCTGGCATAGCAGAAATTCGGCTGGACAGTGAGCCCTGGGCCACAGTTTGCTGAGCTGGTGACGTGGACCTTGGGCCACGTGGGCTGTTCCTGGAAGGGCAGTGAGCAAGGCACCTTCCCCTCCTGGGAACCAGCCCCCCACAGCTAGAGCCTGCCCCCGTCAGTGGTGCAGAAGTGGGGCGTCCGGCCGGCTCCTGGGAGGTGGCGGTCTGTGCCCAGCCCGTACAATGGCCATGTGAGTTCCTACAGGGTTTCTGGTCTCCCCCTGAGTGAGGAGCTAGGGCTGTAAAGATAATGAAAGGAGTCCCGGAGCAGAGGCTGTGTCCCTAGCGGTGTCCCACAGGAGCACCAGGGGCCTTTCTGGGGTGTCCTGGCTGGTCCTCACTGCCTCCTCACCTGATTTTGTGACAATCACACTCCTCGGGCCGCTTTTTCTTCAGGTGACCTCGGACTTCCCGCAGGTTCTTAATTTTGTTCTGCAGGGTTTCGATCTGAGGCAGAAAGCAGACGAGGAGGCTGTGAAACTCGGGGGCGGGGGGTGGTGGGGTGGGGAAGAAGGGATGGCCTGGGGGGCTGGGGGCCTGGCTCTTGCCTGTATCTGGGGCTGCTGAGGGGCCCTGCCCTGGGTTCCCCCTGGCGAAGTGGCCAGGCTCCCGAGGACCAGCTGAGCCCACCGAGGCCTCGTCTCCCCCAGGCTCAGTCCCGGACTACACTGTCCTCCCCCGTGGCCTGGAAACGGCCTGTCTGATGTCAGAGGATTCCAGGAGGCCTCGCTGCCCTCCTGGTACAGCTGGTGGCCCTGCTGAGCCCGGGGTGTGCGTGTGGGGGTGCTCCTGGCTCAGAACCCCTCACCTCGTGGTCGATGTGCAGCTTGTGATCTTTCCAGGCCTGCAGGGACTTGTACAGATCCAGGTCGCATTGGACCGTGTCATTCTCGAGGATATAGCACCTGCTTGGGAGAAGGGGCCACATGTGCCTCCGAGGGGCTGATGGAGCCCAGCCAGGGGCCCAAGATGTGAGTGCTCCCTCCCCAAGGCCCCAGCTCCCCCACACTCCTGCCCTCCTCCGGGTCGCTCACCGGTGTGTCACTTTAATGGGGTTGGGGGCTGAGGAGTCTGGAAGGCCTCCAGTGCCACTGAAGTCTCCGGCGTCCTTGTCATCTGGGTCCTCAGGGGCCCCTGGCCAGTGCCGCTTGCTAAGGTTGCGGGGCTGGGATGTGTCATCCAGGCCTGTGCGGCGTGCCCCGCCGTCCTCGACAGCCACGGAGCGGATGGAGCGGTTCCGGGCATAGCTGCTCTTGTACTCTGTGGGCGTCGGCGGGTGGCTGGGTTAGTGTGGCTGGCCGGGCCGGCCGGGCTCTCCGGGCGGCGGACTACTGATCCCGAGACTCGAGGGCTCATGAGACCTGCCCGCCCGGGAAGCGGGACCCAGATGGACCCCAGTGGGAAGGACCACATGGTGATTCAGATCGGGAAAACGCAAGGCGCAGAGCTAAGGAGAGAGTGGCTTGAGATGATCCCCGGAAGGAGCTATGCGTGGACACACGCGGTCCCTCCATGTGATGGAAGGTCCAGCCACAGAGGACCGAGGCCATGATTCACGCTACCATGTGGGTGGGTGTCCACCTCGCGACCCTCTGTGAACGCAGCCAGACACCAGAGATCCCGCGCTGTTCGGGTCTATTTGTTCAGAAGGTCCAGAGGAGGTAAAGAAACCAAAAACAAGTTCATGGTTGCCGTGGGATGGAGAGACAGTGATGGGCTTCCCTTTTGGGGTGATGGAAGGTTCTGGAAGTAGAGGTGGTAGGTGCACTACACTGTGAATGTAATACATACTTCTGAATTGTAGACTTTAAAATTATAGAAATGGTAAATTTTATGGTCCCGGAATTTTACATCAATAAAAAAAAGAAAAAGCGAAAAAACGGAACGTGGGTATAAAATCATTAAGTAAGGAGATTAAATTGGTAATCAGAAACTTCCCAATAAACAGAAGTCCAGGACCAGATGGTTTCACTGGTGAATTCTACCAAACATTTAAAGAAGAATTAATACCAGTCCTTCTCAAACTCTTCTAAGAAACAATATTTCCAAACTCATTTCATAGGTCAGCATGACTCTGATATCAAAACCAGACAAGGACACCACCAGAAAAGAAGATTAGAGGCCAGTTTCCCTCATGAACGTAACGGCAACACCCCTCAGTAAAAGTATCAGCAAACCGAATTCAGTAATACAGTAAAAGGATCAAACAGCACAATAAAGTGGGATTTATTCCAGGGCTGAGAGGATGGCCCGCCGTCTGCCAGTCAAGCCGTGCGATGCACCACGTTTAACGAAATGAGGGGTAAAAATCGTGGGATCATCTCAGTGGATGCAGGAAAAGCAGACAAAATTCAGCACCCGTTGATGATAAAAAACCGATCAGGACGAGGTTAATATCCAAAATAGATAAAAACTTACACAACTCAACAGCATAAACCCAAACAATCTGATTTTAAAATGGGCAGAGACTCTGATTTTTTTTCTAAAGAAGACATTTTTCTAAAGACGATATCCAGATGGCCAACAGGTACATGAAAATGTGGTCGGCACTGCTCGGCATCCAGGAAACGCGCTGCAAAACCCCCGTGAGCTACCGCCTCACGCCTGTTAGAATGACTGTCATCAAAGGGACAACAAACAGGGGCGCCTGGGTGGCTCAGTGGATTAAGCCTCTGCCTTTGGCTCAGGTCATGGTCTCAGGGTCCTGGGTTTGAGCCCCTGGTTGGGCTCCCTGCTCAGCTGAGAGTCTGCCTGTCCCTCTCTGTCCTGCTCGTGCTCTCGCTCTCTTTCAAATAACTATGTCAATAAAATCTTAAAAAACAAAAAAGACCAACATGGATGGACCCAGAGGATATATAATGCTAAGTGAAACAAGTCAGACAGAGAAAAACACCACCTGATCTTACTTACATGTGGAATATAAAAATAACACCCCCACCCCAAAAAAAAAAACCCCCGAGCTCATAGATACAGTGAACAGACTTGTGGTTGCCAGAGGTCTGGGGGCAAGAATGGGCGAAATGAGTGAAGGGGCTCAAGAGGTACTTCTAGTTATAGAATGACCGAGTCCTGGGGATGCCGTGTATGGGACGGTGACTAGCTGATAGGACCGTACTGCGTATTTGAACGTTTCTGAGAGAGACCTTTTTAACATTTTTACAATAAATGACTTTTTGTCACTGTATGGTGATGGACCTTAACTACCTATTGTGATTATTTTGCAAAGTCTGCAAGTGTTATGTCACTGTGCTGCACACCCAAAACTAACATGTCAGTTACACCTCAATAAGAAACAAAGACACAAAAAAAGCCCCGCATTAATTTGAACTGGAAAAGAACAATGCTAGGTAGCACGTTCTCCTGGAAAGGAAAGGGAGCGGCTTGCAGGAGGGTCTCTGAGCTTCTCCGTCTGATTGGCTAGCCCGGAGCTGGATGTTCTCCCCGGGGGCTGGCAGGGAGACAGGGCTCAGAGGCATTTTTTCCAGGCTCTACGTTCACTACTGAAAACTGAGGGCATGCAGGCTAAAGCCAGAGCCCACATTTCTTGCAGATCTTCTATATATTAAAAACCAACTTGGATCAAGTTGGTAACATTTGAGAAAGGTGGGAATGGGTGGTCATGTAGCAGATGTCCAGCTTCGGAGGACAGAACCAAAGAGGCACCTGCCCGCCCTGGGTCCACGGGACCCGCCCAGTATGCCCGGGCAGGGGCTGACCCCACTCCTTTAGACAGGTGGTTCGTTCTCCCATTGGCCACAGCCCCCAGCCCTCCCTTCTGTCTTAAAGCTCTGCCCCCTTCACTCAGGTCTGGCCTTGCTGTGCAACAAGTATGTAACCCCGTTGGTCTGCTGCATCTTTCTGGAGAAGGACCTAGAGCCCCGCTCGGCCCACCTTTCTGCTGGGCTCCCAGTGGCCACCAGGTGGCGCCCGAGGTCCACGGATAGGACTCCCCAGGGGTGGGGGGAGGGGGTTGCAGAATCTCCCGGGGCAGCAGAATCTGCTCTTGATGCCCCCACTCCTGGGGCAGATGTTTGTATCTTTCAGTTCCCAGATCCCTTCTATCAGTCACACAGGCCAAAGGATCCGGGGGCCCAGGCCCAGGAGAGGCATCTCTTAGCAAAACCTTGGGCCAGCTCTCCCCTTGGCTTTTTCCTTCCTGAGTCCGGTCCCCCTGAAGCCATAGTCCCTGGGCCCCTGATACACACAGTGTGAACTGCTGGTTCATACATGCCCACGAGGGCCGTGAAGTAGACCCACTGGGTTCTTGCTGCCCCTGTTGTCTTGCTTGTTCAGGAGTTGATGGCTTCAATCTTCCCACCTCCACGCCCCAGTCATGCGCCCAGAGGTCCCCAAGCTCTAGTCTAACAGCCAAAACTTGGCCTCTGTCCGGTTTTGTAAGGAAGCTACCGAGGCCACGGCTCTTTCCTCGCTCCAGTGACAGAATGGAGTAGTCGAGAGGCTGCTGGGCCCCATGTGAACCTTTGCCTGGACGTGAAGCCACACTCCTCGCTCTCCTGGTCACCCTTGTGGGCACTGTTTCTGGGGTCCCAGAGGTGCCCCTGCCAACCTGCGTCCTGGGAATGGAAGGGCTTCACCCCGTGGCCAAGAGCGTGGGCTCTGGAATCTGACTGCTCGGGTGTAAATCCCGAGCAAATGTGTGACCCGGGACAATTTGGTTAACGCGTGCAGCTGTGTCCTCACGATGGTCCCTGCCCTGCAGGGCTCTTTGCAGGACGACGTGGACAGAGCTGGTAACTTCAGCAGCCCCTGGAAGCTGGTACCAAGCAGCTGCCCTGTGGTTAGAGGGCACTCGGCAGCTGGGACAGCCTTGTCCGAGGTCCCCAGCAGGGCCCATCCACCCCCCAGGCCTGGAAAACCCTGGGCCCTACAGCCCACTCTCTGGGGCTGGGACACCCAGGGCCTCTGTCTCCCCTCTTTTGGCATCTTCCCACTCCGTTAACTTGCTTACATCTTGTCTCACCCATGGGGCCTGATCTGAGTCTCTCTCGTTCAACTTTGGAACCTCAGCATTTGGTGCCCAGTAGGGCTGTGGGTTTGTTGGGAGCCCACGTGAGTAAACGGCGGCTGGTGGGGCCCGTCACCCCATGCTGGGCTGGCCAGCCCTGCCTGCCTGTCTTCCTCCCACCACAGCTGGTGCCCACAGCTGGATCATGGCGGGCTGGGGTCTGAGTTGCTTTGAACCGGGGCTTCTCAACCTCCAAATTGGTGACATTTGGGGGCCCAACAATCCTTTGTTGTGGGAGACTGTCCTGTGCCTTGTGGGATGTTTGCAAGCACCCCTGGCCCCTTCCCACCCGAGGCCAGGAGCAGCCCCCATCACACGGCTGTGACAAGGAGAGATGGCTCCACAGGGATAAGTGTCCCCTGGGTGCGGGGTGGGGAGGCTGTGGAGAGGCTGAGAAGCCCTGCTCGGGGCCGGCTGCTCAGAAAGGGGCAGGAGGCACTTGCGGGGGGATGAATGCGGGGCCAGCGGATGAGGCCTGGGCCCCCAGTTCAGCTGTGTGACCGGGCTTTCCTGTGCGTCCTAAGGAGGGTCCCCCGCCTTGGTCCCTGTGTTGCCGCGAGGTGTGTCTTAAGACGGGACCTCGGTTACACTGAACTCCCGTGAGCACTTGGGCACACTGGGATCCTGGCTATGTTGGTGCTTTTTCTCTCCGCTGAGTATTAAAGGGGGGCGGGGATCTTAACTGAGTCACAGCTTCTGGTGCTATTCAAAGATCAGGCACCGCGCCGTGTGCTGAAGCAAGATGTCAGCTGTGGAATTCAATCTGGAAGCCCGTGCTCTGAGCTGGCTAAAGAAGAAGTGTTGGACGGCTCCTCACTGGGATGGAGGCTCTGCCCCACTGATCCAAAGTACGGCTGATTCTCGTTATTTGAGGTCGTTACGTTCTATAGAGTCCCCTGAACTCTGGGTTAGCTGACACTGTGCCACTGCTCCTAGGGGAAATGGGGGGCTCAGTTCCTGTGAGCCTCTGGTCACGGCGTGTTTGTCAACTATCAACACAGAAACTTGTTCTCTGTGTGTTTCTGTTTGAAGACGCCTCATTTAATAGATATCGTTGATCCTTTAACACTGAGCTCCTGGCCGACAGCCCTGAGTCTCATGCCTGAGGGAAGCCTACCTAGCCCATGTGTCTCCTCCGTGGGGCACATCTCAGCCTTCCCTGTGCTTGGGGACACCACGTAACACCTCAGCACCAGGCCGAGCAGTGACCTCACCAGGCAAAAGCACAAAAGATGCTCGCACACAGGACTAGAGCTGAAGCTGGAAAGCAGGACGGACGCTGCCTCGTCCAAGCTCAGTTGGGAGCGAGCGTGTTGCCTGAGTCAGAAATTTCTGCCAGTCTGCACAGACCGTGAATGACCGAGAAAGCACCTTGACTACTGATTTGGGGGCTACAGGTCAATCACCGCTAGGAAGACAATCGGCAAATAATGAGGAGCGACTATCAGACGGTTCTCCCTTCCAGGGCCTTCCAGAGCCCGACATCTTCTTGCCAAGCACCAAGGCTTCCCGCCAGGTCTCCTGGAGGCCACCCAGCTGGCCTCCCCACAGGCCTCCTGCTTCTGCTCCTGCCCCCTCGCAGACCAGCCAAGTGGCTGCTGGAGGATCCCTTGAAAACACCAATCTGACCTTGGCTCCCCTGCTCAAAACTGTCCATTGGCTTCTCATCTCAGAGTAAGGGCCGTGGGGTAAGGCCCCTGTGCAGTGGACCCCGACCCCTCTCCAGCCCTCTCCTTGGCCTCTTCAGCTACTACCGGGTGCAGCGCTCAGTGCCTTCGCACATTATCTTCCCGCTTGATCGCTGCCCAGGCCCGTGGCTGTGTCCCCGCTCCCAGAAGTCACCTAGTGCCGGTGACGCGTGCCTGCGGGGCTATGGTGGACCTCGCCCCTCCTGCCCCGTCCTGCCCAGGCCGCCGCACTCACTCTTCTTGAAGAGCTTCTTCCGTCGACCGGCCAGGCTGAGCTTGTAGTCGCCGACGTCGCAGGCACACGCCTCGCCGCCGGGCGCGTAGTACTTGGGCACCAGGTTGGAGAGCGCCCCGCCCCCCAGCCGCGCGGGGCCCTTGCACTTGTGCAGCTTGAGCTTCCCAGACGCGTCCTCCACACACTGCCACTTCTGCAAGACACATCCGGGCCCTCAGGCTTCCGGGCCTCCCCTCACTGTCCCCATCGCGCCCCGATCCGGCCCCCTCCGCCTGGCCCTCGCAGGGCCAGACAGGGGCTCTCGGACAGAGGGAGGCACGTCTGCGGTGGGAGGAGCACAGAAGGGCGGGTGGGGGGCGGGGCTCAGAGTGGGGGCGGGGCTCACAGCACCCCTTACACCCTGAGGGGTATGGCCTCACGGGGGGATGGGAGGGATAAGGGGGACGGGCGGCTTGGTCGGCAGGGCCACGACTGTGCCCTGCCCCTGGGTGACTGTTGGGACTGGAGTCCTGGAGGCTCCAGAGCTGTAGCTGGGGGGCTAGAGACTGATGCCTCCCCAGCGGGTCAGCCCGACCTCTACCTCTAGGACTCTTTTCTTTTGGGGTGCGGAACAGACTCTGAGAGTGTTTTGAAGATGCTGATGCCTGCCTCTGGGCTGCCCTGGGGCCTGCCTGACCCCCAGTTTGGGCAGGGAGAAAGGTGCCAACGGGGGGGGAGGGGATCTGAACAATCTAGGGGGACAAAGGCCCCTGGCCCAGCAGCTCACTCTCGGTAGCTCGGAAGTGAAATCAGCACCACTCCCGGGATCGCTCCAGCACGCAGCCCCAGGAGGGCAGGGCTTTCTGTTGGGGACATTCAGGGACATGGCTCTAGGGCTGGGAACTGTGCTCCGCAAGGAAGGGAGCAGTGTAACCCAAAGCTCTTGTCCACAGGCACAGACGGGCTTCTTCCCCGACTTGAAGTCCTCCATACAGGGGGAGGTGGTCTTATGGTCTGGGGGCTTACGAACAAATGGGGGTGGGGAACCTGGCCCCGCGGATGGGCCGGTCCTAATGCTGAGTCTGGTGATAAGATGGAGCTGCTCGCAGGGAACCCACGAAGAAATCCACCCAACCTGCACCTGGGCCTGGGAAGCCACAGGCTTGTAGTGAGAAGCGGGATAGGAAGGCCTGGCTTTACTCGCACTTGGGGAGTTACCCCAGGGGGATGCCGGTGGGCACCCCTTGGACAGGGACCCCCTGCCTGCTTTCCTGGCTCTTTGGCCCTGCCCTGCCCTCCCCGCACCCCCTCCCCAGAGCCCACCTCAGAGAAGCCAAGGCAGACTCTACCTGCTCTCTCCAAATACTACGTGGCTGTTATTTTCTTAACACTTCTCTCGAAATCAGCTCACTTTTTAAAACCCGTTTTTATTTAAAAAGGCAGCTTCCTATTTCTCCTCTAACTGGAAAGCCAGCACGAAGAGGCTCCTTAAAGTGAACTCAATGAGGGGCGCCTGGGTGGCTCAGTGGGTTAAGCCTCTGCCTTCGGCTCAGGTCATGATCTCAGGGTCCTGGGATCGAGCCCCATGTCTGGCTCTCTGCTCAGCAGGGAGCCTGCTTCCCCCTTTCTCTCTGTCTGCCTCTCTGCCTATTTGTGATCTCTGTCTGTCAAATAAATAAAATCTTTAAAAAAAAAAAAAGTGAACTCAATGGAACTCCCGGGGTATCTGAGGCTGTGAACACCGCAGGGGGCCGCCACCTCCCGGGGAAGAGGGTTAAGGGGGGGCTACGGAGGGGCTGAAGCCCCACGCGCCCCCCACCCCCCCAGGGCGCTTCTCTGATGGGATCACGATCGAAAAGGGAGCGGAAGGAGTCCCTTTCTGAGCCTCGCCTGGTGTCACCTGGTGTGCCCCACTCAGCAAAACCCCACACCTCGGAGGTCCCCGGCCGGCTGGGTCTGCAGACTGCCAGGCCGAGGGGCAGCCCCGGGGAGGGGACAGCCCAGGGAGGGGAGGGAGGACAGGAGGCCGCCGGGCAGCGGCCACACTTCCTCACCTGTCCCAGCTGCTCACAGGCCGTCTGGTACTCCGCGCGCTGGCACAGGTCCTTCACCCGCTGGTATCTGGGCAGGAAGTTTTCCTCCTGAGCGTCCACCTTGTCGTTGTCCCTCTTGTGCAGCAGTTTGCTGTAGGGCGGGGAGTGGGACATGCTGCTGTCCTCCAGGCTCTGGGGGAGGGCCCCTCCCCTCCCCCACTATGTAGCAGCCCTGTGCGGCTCCAGGCACTGTCACCCGAGGACCTGGGTCCCACCAGTCACATCCTCTGATGGTTAAGAGGTTTAAGAAATGGGAATTTTATGAGAGATCTCCCAAACTGCTTGAGTTGGCAATAAATTAGGAAACATTTAAGACATTGTGTAGGCAGGAAAACATGTCTGAGGGGACATGTGGTCTCCAGGCACAAGTTCTCTATCAGCTATGGGAACAGCGAGCGGGCTTCGTGTTGGGGGCGGGGGGGGGGGGTAGGCTGTGGACACAAATCCAAGTGAGTCCCTCTTGGGAGGGACCTCAGGGGCTGTCTCCCTCCTGTCCCCCCAGTGAGATCGTCAGCACCACGGGTATAGGCAGGGCTGCCTGGAGCTTCCTGGAGTGGGCAAGTGGGGGGCCCCCCTCCTGCACCTGGCACTCACCCTCTCTCCACCAGGAAGGAGTCCCGCCAGACCCTCATCTTCTTTTTCAAGTGAAACCTGGAAAAGCAGCACATTTCTAATGTCTCATCAATGTGGGGGCCTCACTCATCCCCCCGCCATTCTCCAAGAGACAGGAATGGTACCTTGGTTCACAATCAGCACAGACCCAGGGCTCCAGGGAGCAGCTGGGGGGTGTGTGGAGTGGGCCCAGTGGGGTGCCGGGAAGGCTTGGGTGCGCCCACCCCACAGAGCAGAGCTGCACCTTCCCCAGAGACGGGGGTTGGAAGGCCCACGTGGCAGAAATGGCCCGGGTCAAAGGTTTTGGGGTTTTGGGGGGATTTTCTTCTTTGATCCTTTGCAGTTGGACTTGTGTAATCTGTGTACATTTCATACAGTTTCACTTGACTGCTGTTTCCCAGGTAGGAGCTCAGGCAGCTGGAGGAAGCTCCCATCCTCCACCCGGCTCCCAGGGTCCTGACTCAGTTCCTTTGCTGCCCCAAATATGCCATTTTATAGCCGTACAGCTCAGGAAACCTCATAGTCAAAGGGAGAAGGCTCCCTGGAGGTGGTCCCCCTACAGGGGGGACCTGGGAGCTGCAGGAGGGGCAAGCAGGAGCTCCCAACAGTCAGCACTTTGGGGCGGTGAACCCGGTGGGCAGTCCCCGTGCTGGGTGCCAGATGTTGCTGCTGCCATGCCTGTCCCCACCAGACTCTGCTCACCTTCCTACCTGCCTAGTTTTTGTTCATGTCACCACTCCCCTTTCTGCTTCCAGGACACCCAGGAATATGGGCCCATCACACCAGCTGGCATCAAAGCCTGAGAGCACGGTGACTGGGAGTGCAGCCCTGAGCCTAGAGTCTGAATGCCGAGGAGTCAGCTCCACAGTTGCTGAGAGATGCCCGGCAAGTCGCTCGACCTCCCTGGGATTCAGATTCACCCTGGTAAGAGGGGATCCTGGTAATTCCTCCCTGACTGGGTCACCGTGATGATCAACATGGGAAGTCCCTCTGCGGAGTACTCAGAACAAGGAAGTGCTTAATGAGCGCTCGCTGCTGCGGTTGTGATTATTTGCAGTTTTGCACAGTTTTAGCACGGAGAGGCGTCCTCAACTGGTCACCTCGGCGACAATCCAGATGGGAGGATGGACTCTTAGAGCGAGAACTTCCTTCTTTCCCACGGCAGGGAAGGAGTTGGGATCAGCCCCAGCCTCAGACTCTTGGAGACACACCCCCTCTCAGACCCACACCATGCGGCCATGAGTTCATGCAGTTTGGGGAGCCTGCCACCCCTTCGCCCCCAGCACCGGCCTGCTCCCCTGCTCACCGATTCGCTGGCCGCTCCGTATCCAGCAGCTTGAGGATGGACTTCCCATCCATGTCCGAGGGGATGTCCAGACCAGCAATGTCCAGGATGGTGGGGGCCAGGTCGATGTTGAGGACAATGTGGGGATTCCTGAAGGAGGTGGGGAGAGAAGGACTTGGCCACCCAGACAGGGGTGCCCCAGCCTTGCTGGGGAGAAAGGGCAGCTGGAGGGAGAGAGGTTGCCAGGGGCTCACGCCTGCCCGGAAGGTAGAGAAGCTGTGATCTTATCACTCTCCTGCATCCCAGCCCTCAAGGCTCCCTTTGGCAGCCCCCCCATTCAGCTGAGCCCCCGGCCCTCCCCACCCCTCACCTGTGCACTCCACATATACCACAGGGCACCGGGATTTACAGGCCTCTACTTGGCTGTTGCTTCTGCTAGGGATGCTTTCCCTGCCTCCCACTATCTGATCACAGGACACCCCCCCTTTAAAGCCACTCTCGACCCTGGACCTGCCCCCACACCTGTCTCTGAACCTCTGATGCAAATGCTGGCCCCTGGCTATTCTTGGCTAGGCTGGTCTGGCCTCAGGACCTTTGCCCTTTCTCTTCCCTCTGCTGGAATGTTCTTCCTCTATGCCAGAGCAGCACTCTCCCCTACCCCCTGAGTTCTCTGCTCAACAATTACCAAGGATGCCCGGGGCCCCTTGATCCCTGCTCTCCAGTGTGCACACCTCTGTGAGGTCCCCTCCCCTCAAGGGCGGGCCAAGCCAGCAGGATCTGGGGAAGGCGATGGTGTCACACGGTGGCTATGCTTCGTCTCGCCTGCTGTCTCTTTGTCTACTTTCTCCCCTGGTTGGGGAGAAGGAGCGAGCCACCCTAGGTCACCACCGCTGGTGAAGATGAGTGGTGACTATTCTGGGAGGCAGGCTGTGTGACTTCAGGTCCCCTGCTTGCACCTGAACAACCCCAGGAGCGGGGAAGTCGGTCCCTCCCCAGCCCTGCCGAGCGGAAGCAGAGGGCCAGGCTAAGCTGGGCCCCAGTTTGCAACAACTTGTGATGCAGCACAGATTGCTATCACAAGGCCCTTCCCATGGACCCCTCCTCGTGCTCCTGCCCCTGCCCTGCGGCCTCATCGCCCCCATTAACTACATACTGGAGTGCTAGCTCTGGTTTACCATGCACGCTCATTTAGACTCTAGCTGCAAGGCAGATGCTCTCTAGCACTTTTATACTTAGAATATACAGTAAGTGCTCAATAAGTGCTAGCTTAGTGACTTTTGTTATTTATCTCTACCAGATGCCTGTCACGTCTCTTGTCTCCTGTTTCTGCCTGGCGGTGTCCCCAGTGTGGTGGTAAGGGCCTTGAGGGAAGTGCCCAGTGTGAGGGTTGGCCCCTGCTGAGTGCATGATGGCCACACGGAAACCCTCTCCATCAAGGCAGCTTGGGTTCCCCGACCCCATGCCCTGGGCTGAGGGGCAGGGCCTGGGTCCTAGCGTTTCAGTTGTCTTTGACCACCCCCACCCCCCGCCTTCTCCATAGCCCAGCACCTTGAGAACACGGGACAGGTAGCCAGGCATGCTGGGAGAGGTACAAGGGGTGAGACTGCATTGTGGAGGGGCTTGAAGCCATGACAATGTAATCTGTCCGGCGGAGGGAGCTGGAGCAGACGCCAAGTGGAATGTTGGCAACAAGTGGCTGAGTTGGCTTGAGGGCATCCAGCAGCCCTGCTCCCCAGGACTAGGTAGGATGGACAAGATTGCTTTTCCCACCCAGCCTCCACACCCTGCTTGGCGGGAACAGTGCCCTGCCCCACTCAGATTCCACTGCCTCATGGATTAGGTCTCTCTCTCAAGGTCTTCTATCACCCTGGCTACTGTTATTGGTTCAGGGATGGATGGACACGTGACCCAAGTCAGGCTGGTGAGAGTCAGCCTCGAGGCTTCTGTTCGAACCACTGTCTGGTTTCCTAAACTGGATAGCTGCAAGTCAAGGTGAGTCTACCACTAGGAGAGAAAAGCCTGCCTGAGAATAAAGATGATTCAAAGGAAGCTGGGCTGAGAGATGGAAAATGGAAGCTTCCTGATGTTATTGTGAGACTGCTGGATCCAGCCATGCCTGAAGCCAAAGTGGCCTTGGACTTTCCAGTTACTTTAGTTCCTATGTTCCTTTTATCTTTTTTTTGGGGGGGGGGGAAGGGGGACCTTATGTCTGCAACCAAAGGAACCCTAGCTTTGAGCCCCAAGCCTGACATGAGCACTTTCTTTCTCTTGTCCATGTGGGGTATGGTTTTAGGTCCTATGAACCAGATCGGAGACTCTGAGGCTGATCAAACCGATGATGTCAATGCCTGTGCAGTCTTTAGTGAGTCACATTCCTTTGATTTACAGTGGTGGTCAAGGGTTCCGAGCGGCCGGAGTAGAGGCTGCCTAGCTGAAAATCCCAGCTCCTTCCCTGACATACCACATGGCCTCAGGCAGCCTTACCTCTCTGTGCCCCAGCCAGCAGGGTCATGGTGGCATCTGTGTTAGCAAGAGGGTTGTTGGGATGCCCTCAGGGCTTACGTGGTGGCTGTAAAGGGCTCAGACCCAGGCTGAAGAGCTAGACAAGTACAACTATTATCACTGCTCTCCTTTCATGGGGACCCTGAGATCCGAGGGTGGGGAGGGATTTGTTGAGATCGGCAGGCCGAGAGTAATCAGCCCGGCCTTGAACCCACACAACCCACCTTCTGGAATTGTCACCAAGCACTCTTTCCAAGGGATGCAAGTCAGGTCAAGTAAGTGTCTTAAAAGCAATTTATCTGCATTTCAAAAAGCCATCTGAGTTGGTCTCTGTAACGTGCAGTTGATCTGAGGAAGCCGCTGCTACCATCACTTGCCTTTCTACCCTACCCCTGCCCCAGGTGTGGCATTTCTGCTGCCACAATACGGCAGCTCACGCTTAGCCCAAGGAGAATGCTGGCTGAGGGCAGGCAGGGTCCCAGATGCTGGATGGAAGGGAGACCATTTCCCTCTGTGCCGTGGCCTGAGCTGCCCCAGCTGACCATGGCAGACAACTCCCCACTGAGGCGGCAGGGTTCCTCCCTGGCAGCCACCCCAGGGATCCCCCAGGCCAGACAGAAATCAAGGCGGCCTTCCCACGCGCTGGCGGCGACGCACACACAGGCCGGCTCCCCGACTCGCTGGCCCGCCGCCCCAGCACACACAGTCTGTTTTCACAGGTGCTAACGGCCCTGGTCTCTCCTTCCCCAGCGGAGGGCCATAAAATGTGTCAGAACCCACCCAGGTGACATACTCAGTGTTTCACTTGGCACCAAGGCTCACCTGCGCACATCACGTGTGGCTTGGGGCCACACACAGGAGCCACCTGCTTCTCAGCCTTCTGGGGCCGGTGGAGCCCGGAGGCCTCCCTGGGAAGGCGGGGCCCTGGGTGGGGGTGGGGTGAGGCACTTACAGCGAGCCGGCCTCCACGTTGGGGCCCCGCACGTAGAACGGGACCCTGATGTCGAACTCGTACGGCATGGACTTGCCCTTCACCAGGCCGAACTGGCCGATGTGGTAGCCGTGGTCGGCGGTGTACACGATGTAGGTGTTGTCCAGCTCGCCAGTCTCCACCAGCATGTTGTAGAGCTGAAAGGCGGTGAGGCGGTGAGGGTGCAGGGCAGGGCTGAGGGCACCGAGCGCCCTGGGGCCCGATCCTTCCCGGCTTTGGGTGTTCGCGGCACCTCCCTGCCGGGACTGACGCGTTTGTAACTGGAATGACTGCAGCCTCCCCGCCTGCCGTCGCGTCCTGCGCCCCCCCCTCCCTTGGCAGTGCAGCTTCCCTTTATCTCTTTGGTGTGAGTGGGGCTCCCCGGGCCCCCGGATTAGAATGGGGGGCTCCATGCGGGCAGGAGCGTTTGTTACCATGTTCTCTGCTGCATTCCACCGGCATTGGCACTCCGCCAATGCTACTGGAAGGATGAATGAATGAATGAATGAATGAGGGGATGAAGGGGGACTGTGGCCTGGGGCAGGTGTTGGTGATCTACAACAGTGCTGTCCAGCAGAACTTTCCATGGTGCTGGGGGGTTGGTACCTGTGCCGTCCCAGATGGTGGCTGCCAGTCAGATGTGGCTACTGGGTGCCTGCCCGTGGCTAGTGCAGCCGTGACACTGAATTTTAAATTGCATGGATTTTAAATGAATGAATGAATGAATGAATGAATGAATATGATTTATTTATTTACTTAGATTTAATTTGAGAGAGAGAGAATGAGGGGTGGTGAAAGGCGGGCGCGGGAGAGAAGGAGGCTCCCCGCTGAGCAAGGAGCCCGCTGCGGGGCTCGATCCCAGGACTGGGAAATCATGACTTGAGCCGAAGGCAGACACTTAATCGACTGAGCCACCCAGGTGCCCCATGGATTTTAAATAGCCGTATAGCCACAGAGTGACTGGTTGGTTAAGTGTCTGACGCCTGATCTCGGGGTCATGAGTTCAAGCCTGTGTTGGGCTCTACGCTGGGTGCAGATACTGTGGATAAATAAAAAATTTAAGGGGCACCTGGGTGACTCAGTGGTTAAGTGCCTACCTTTGGCTCAGGTCAGGATCCCAGAGTTCTGGGATCAAGCCCGCAGCGGGCTCCCTGCTCGGCAGGGGGTCTGCTTCTCCCTCTGCCTACCGCTCCCCTGTGCTCGCTCTCTCTTACTCTCCTTCTATCACAAATAAATAAATAAAATTAAAAAAAAATTGTATATCCAAACGATGGACTATTATTCAGCCATAAAAAGATGTGTGCTAGCACGTGGATGAATCTCGGAAACGTGATGCTGAGTGAAGGCAGCCAGACACGAAAGATCACATGTCATGGGATTCCACTTCTAGGAAGCGTCCAGAAGACGCGAGTCTGCAGAGACACGAAGCAGGTTAGCGGCTGCCTGAGGAGCCGGGCTGAGTCCGGGGGTGACGGCCGAGGGCCGCGGGGCTCCCGTGTGGGGTGATGAGCACGTCCAAAGTTGACAGTCTGCGACCAGTCAAACCACGGGGCTCTGCGCTTGAGGAACAGCACGTGGATTCTGTCTCGGGAAAGCTCTACAGATGTACCAGACGGAACTGGCCGAGCTCGTACGCTCCACGAAGGCAGAGGCTTTGTCGGGGCCGCTCACGGCCACGTCCCTGGGGCTATCACTCTGCCGGCTCATTCTGCCTCCGTTTCCCTTCCTCTGCAGCTGGTGGCGCTCGGGACGGGGTGAGGGCGGGGAGGGCTGCGAGCTCGGGGCGGCTTACCGTCTCCATGGAGTCGTCCACGGACATGAGGGTCTGCAGACGCTTCCGCTGCAGCATGTTGGTGAACTCCATGTGGATGGGCTTCATGGGGCCCGTGTAACGCATGATCCAGTGCTTGTCAGGGTTGGGTGCGTAGTTGTAGCTCGGCGTGCTGCGGGCACACACGTGCCTCGGTCAGGCCGGGAGCGGGGCTGCCCCGAATCCCCAGGACCCCCGCTCCCCAAATCTGCAGCCCCCCAGCTTCCCAGGTCTCCAGGCCTCCAAGTCCCCAGCCTGCAGGTCCCCAGGCCCCCAGATCCCCAGTCCCCAAGTCCCCAGGCCCCCACGCCTCCGGGTGACAGCGTTCTGCATGGCGTGAGCGCCCATCTGGGGATGCCTCAGTGGCGCATCAGGGGCTCTGCTGACCCTTACACCAGCATTTCTCCAGCGTGGGGTGTGCATGTGGGGGGACCAGGGGTCACCCAGCCTTAAGTGACCCGGAGCTGCAGAGTGAGAACATCAGTCCTTCCCGGCTCAGCTCTGCCAGCCCGCCCACTGCATCAGGCCCCAGTCTCAGTGTGGTGTGAGACCCCTAACACCTTCCTGCAGTTCGCTCCACTCTTTCTTAAGACAGGGAGGGGCTCAGGCCCAGAGCCTCCAGCAGGCACCACCCCCTACTCGAATTTCTCAGCTTAGCTGAGATCCTTCAGTTGCCTAGGGCAAGGGAGGGCTACTGTGGTGAAGACACGACTACAGAGCTTCCTTTTGCAATAGATTATTAAAAAAAAAAAAAAGAAAATCTAAAAAATCAGGTCAATAGTAGCCACGGATGTATGGCCCAAAACGTGAGGACAGTGCCCTGAAGTACATTTGTCACGATTCCTCTTCCCGTTTGTTCTCATCTCCCAGTTACTGAAGAGGAAACAGAGGGTCAGAGAAGCTTGGGGGACCTGCCCCCAGTCTCACAAGCAAGCGGTGCAGCTGGGGCAGGCGGGGGGGGCACTCCTGTTGCGGGGTCCGCGGTGATGACCCGTCATACTGAACAAATCACCAGAACCTCTGGGGTCCACAGACCCCCTCCCACATTCCGCGTACGGGGCACAGCTCGGAGGGTTCACTTACCCTCTCCTCACCACTCACCGCCCCTGGAGCAGGTGTCCGTTTCCTGCCCCAGTGACCACACAGAGGACCGGCAAAGGGACTAACTTGCCAGAGGCAGAGCTGGGCTTGGAACTCCAGGAGCCGCTACGGTTGATGGTCGCCCACCGCCTCCGTAATACAATCACCTCCCTGACACGCCGGCCTGTCTGGAGACCCTCCCGTCCGTCTGGGGTCCGCCTTAACTTTGGCCAAGGCCCCCCTTGGCCAAAGGAGGTCAATGTGGTTCATGGTTTTGGCACTTTCCAGGTGACTCTAGCCATCTAGGGCTCTGTCCCAAAGCAGGAGCACCTCTGGCCGCCTCACACCAGGCGCCGGGCTCTGAGCCCCAGCACACCCCACCAACATGCGGGGTATCCCGGGTGGGGTGCACCGCTGATGAGAAGTGCCCTCTTCACCCCACAGAATGCGGCCTCCGTCACGCTGGTCTAGCTCCCCTCAGATCTGATCCCCTCCCCAGAGCTGAAAATAAAGGTTGCGTTTCTACTGATTGAAGATAAAGGCTTTTCAAAAAAAAGGCTAAGAAGGGGGCAAGGGGTCGCGAGCAGGGAGTGAGGGCAGGCGAGTGGGCCTTGCAGACAGGGCAGAAAGCTCCCAGTGCCTCACCTGCCCCACCAGGATGCCCGCAGCCCTGGGGTGTCAGAGTCTCAGGGTGCTTGGGGAGAGGACATGACGCTGTTGACCGTCATGGAGACCGCTGCTGTGGGGCGTGGGGGTGAGTCACAAGCCTGGAGATTCCTTCTGGACTTTGCTTTGAGTGCCTGGCTGGTCTCCCACCGCTAAATCCAGCTCCCCCTCCCCCACCTCTTTTGATCAAGGGCAAGGCCTGGCTCTCCTGTGGGCCGGCTTAGGGCCTGACCCTCCTGTAGAACATTCCCAGGAACAAGCCCCCCTCCCCCACGGAGGAGCTGGAAGGGAGCTGCTGGGGGCAGGGGCTGCATAGACATGCCCTCGGAGCTGTTGGGCGGTATGGGAAAATTGTTCCCGGAGGCCCAAGGGGCCGGATTCCAGGATGCAATTTTGAGCAATCATCCCTGAATCTATTAGATTCTATTAGGCTGGTGTCTGCCCTTGAGAACAGTGAGGGGTGAGTGCCGGGCTGCAGTGGAAGGATTGCTGAAGCCCTTTCTCCGAGCCCTCTTCAGGATCTCAGAGCCGGGAGTCTGCAGGGCCTGGGGACCCCTCTCAGGCCCAGGCCAGCTTGCTGGTCACCTGCAGGAGGCCAGGCTCCTCCAGAGAGGAGGTTGCATTTTCACAGGAACCCAGCTGCTGGTGGAACAAAGAGCCAAAAGCCTCACCTCCTCAAGCATCCGAGGAATGTGTGGTGTGTTCGCCACAGGCCTGAAGGCAGCACGGCTCCCCTCTGCTGGGGAGGAGGACATGCCTCCCGCCCCTCACTGTGCCCCTGAGCCGGCCTGACACCCACCATCGGCCAGGACCCCACCATCGGATGCCACACCTCAAAGGGAGCTCTGGGCGCTGGTGGGGGTTGGGGTGTCTATGTGGGTGTCTATTCTGTGTGCACCTGTCTGCGTGTGTGTGTGTGTGTGTGTGTGTGTGTGTGTGTGTCTGGATGTGGACCTGTGGTTACACGCTTGTGTGTCTGCGCCTATGTAATCTGTGTGTACCTGTGCTTGTGTTTATGTATTTGTGTCTCTGTGTGTATCCTCGTGTCTGTGTGCATCTGTGAGGGTACCTGTGTCTACGGGTACGTGTGTTCATGTTGGTGTGCGCATTTGGGTACCTTTGTGTGTGTGTCTGGGTATCTACATGTGTATGTTTGTGTATCCTTGTGTATGCTTGTACGTTTGTGTGGGCACGCGTTCGTGGGAGTCTGCGTGTCTCTGCATCTCGTGCGTGTGCCCAGATGTGTGGCAGTGGGATGGGGCCCTGGGGAGGTGGTGTGGGACCCCGCACCAGGCAGCGTCTGGGAGAGCCCACGAGGCCCATGTCAAGAACAGGACGCCAAGCTTGACTGGGCAGCAGTTGGACAGGAGCCTCTGGACAGAAAGATCTAAAACTCTGACCCATCAGCAGGGCACTGTCTCCTCCTCAACGCGCCCCCCGCCCCTGACTGTCATAATTAAATATCCCAGCTGCAGAAGTTTCTGGTTTTTGGTTTTGTTTTGCAAAAGATTATACCCCAGAGACAGGAGAGCCCTCCAAACACACCCCTCCTTCACAAGGCGGCGGGGATTCTCTGGGTAAGTAATAGCAGGCGTCCCTCATGTTCAATTTCTATAATTTTCATTTCAAAGGGAAAATAAATGAGCAGGCAAGGTCAAACAATCTCATGAAACTCAGGGCTGCTGGGGAGGAGGGATGCCTGCACCTCTTTTAAAGGAGAAGCCGCAGAAGCGGAGCCCACCTCCCCACCCCTCCCCACCCCTGGCTTCAGTCTAGGTGGGACCGAGCTGCCCACACCCCTTGGAGAGGGGGCTGGGGGTGCACTGGGCAACTCAGGTGTGCAGAGAGGCGGGGCTGCCGGCGGGGGAGCGAGGGGACGCCCGCCAAGGCCCCTGGAACGCTGTTCACCATCTGTCCAACCTCTTCCCCGAAGACCAGGGGATCCGGAGGTGAGCGCACTGCCTCCTCTCGGAGCCACTCCCAGCGGTGCAGTCAGAAAGTAATTACAGCAGCAGCGAGGGGACAAGGGGAGGAGGAGGGCAACACAGTCTGATTATAATGACAATTAAACACCCTGAATATTCAGGCGGATTCCAAATTGCCCTGTCCTTGTCACCCCAGTGTCACAGCAAGAGCTGCTGGGTATCACTCACTGCTAAGCAGGAGGTGGCTGGAGGCAGGGAGAGAGAGAACTTTCCAGAGAGATTTACTAGCCAGCTGGAGGGAGGAGGACGGAAGGGTGGGTAGAGGGGTGGGAGGTGGGGCTGGGGGCAGCACCCAAATCTGGCTCTGCAGTTTCCCGGCCCTGAGTTACCTCGCCTCTCTGTGCCTCGGTCTCCTCATCTGTGAACTGGGAATGCCAGGTGTGGTAGGCAGCCTCCGCGGTAGCTCCCGAAGGCCCCCCTTCCTGGCATTCACACCCTGTGTCCCCCTCCCACACTGGCAGCACTGGTCTGTGCGACCATGAGAAAATGGCACAGCGATGGTGTGCATTCCCACCAGGAATGTGTAAGAATTCCATTTCTCTATAAGCTTCCCGACACATGTATTGTCTCTTTGTTTGAAGTCACACTAGTGGGGTGAAGTGGGATCTCACTGCGCTTTAGATCTGTATTTTCTTTTTTTTAAGATTTTATCATTTTTAGATTTACGTCAAAAAGACTCTGGCTGGGACGCCTGGGTGGCTCAGTTGGTTAAGCGGCTGCCTTCGGCTCAGGTCATGATCCCAGAGTCCTGGGATCGAGTCCCACATCGGGCTCCTTGCTCGGCAGGGAGCCTGCTTCTCCCTCTGCCTCTGCCTGCCACTCTGTCTGCCTGTGCTCGCTTGCTCTCTCTCCCTCTCTCTCTGACAAATAAATAAATAAAATCTTAAAAAAAAAAAAAAGACTGGCTTCCATCTCGACCTCTCTCTGCCTACCCAGGCCCCCGAGTCCATTCCTCCGTCTTAGATCATTTGCTCTGGAGGAAGACTGCTGGTTGCCATGCGGTGAGGACACCCAAACAACCCTTCGGAGAGGCTGGGGCTGAGGGGCTGCCGTGGGGGCACGCCCCAGGCTGGCAGCAGGTGGCTGCAGCCCAGGCTGACACCTGGATTAGAACCTCAGGAGGCCTGGCGCTAGAACCTTCCAGACAGGCCGCCCCCAGGTGCCTGACTCATACTCTGTGACTGAATACACGTTTGTAGCGTTAGCCACTCAGTGTTGGGGTAATTGTTACACAGGAACGGATAAATCATACTTCGAAGGTCGTTGTGACTGTTCAGGGGTTCCGTGCAGTCTAAGGTCTCAGCATGGAACCTGCCACATGGCCAACAGCTCAGGAAAGGCTGTGGAATGTACCCACAGTCTAATGAGGCTACAGACCCCTTCTCAAAAAAACAATTTGAAATGCATAAAATAGGATCACAAAAGAAACCCACTATACCACAATGCACGCACAGACCTCCTGGGGTCAGGGGAGGACTAGGGTCCTGACTTAACACCTGCCGCTGGCTTTGGCCCGTTGGCCAGCCTGGCTGAATTTGCATCCGGTGTCACCCCCGGTGAGCAATGTGTTCCTGGGGTCTTTGCACCAGGAGGATTCGAGACAAGGCACAGCTCTGTCATCGTCATGCCATTAGCATCCTGAAGTCTGACCCTCCCACCCTCACGCCACCCAGCGGCTCTGTGGGCAGGGTGCTGGAGCTTACATGTGCTGGGACGCGTTGGGGAAGAGGCGCGAGTACTGGGGGGCGGAGTCTTCGGGGCCGTGGGGGGCCGCGTGGCTGATGACCATCAGGACGGGCCGGTGCGGGTACATCTTCTTGGACGTGCGGAAGAAGCTCACGCTGTCATTGGTGATGAGGTCTGTCAGGTAGTCCTGGGGGGCAGGGAGAGACAGGAGAACGTGTGAGGAGCTGGGGCACCAACTCATCCAGACAGACAATCCTTGCCCCATCCCCTGGGGGGTGGGGGTGCTGATCGTCCAGGATCGTCCAGGGGAAGAAAGCCAATCAGTGAGCAAGGAGATGGCGCTAATGGAGAAAAAGAAGCAGAGGGGCTTATGGAAGATGGGGAGAAGTTGCGATCTGTCGTCCATTTGTCATGGATATAAAAATAACACTAGCTCACACTTTTGAGTGCTCATCGAATGCCAGGAGTAGTTCTGTGTTTACTTGTATCGGTTCATTTAATTCTTGTACAACTGCAGAAAGTAGGGGTGATACGAATTCTTGTTTTCCAGAACAAGAGATTAAGGCATAGGGAAGTTAAGTGAATTGCCTAATGTCACACAGCTGGTAAATACTGCAGCCAGGCCTCCTGAGCCTTGTTTCCTAAACCTGAAGTCTTTTGGAGGTTCCAGAAATACTGTTGAACAGGGTGGGGCCATCCCTGTATTCCTGGAGTGCTGTGCTGGGGGCAGGAGCAGCCAACCATGTAAACCCAGAACCAAGACAGTGAACCAAGATGTGTGAGAGATGATGGAAATGAGCTGTGACTAAGGAGCTGGAGTGGGGGCATACTTTAGCTGGGGCAGTCAGGGAGGGCCTCTCCGAGGAGGTGACATTGGGGCTGAGTCCTGAGTGATGAGGAGCTGGGCATGGGAAGATCTTTGTCATTGGGGTTGACCCTCAACTGCCTTCCGGAATCCTCAGGGGAGCATTGTTGAGGTGTGAGCCTACTCCCAGAGATGCTGGTTTAATTGGTCTGTGGTTTTCCCTAGTCACTGGGCTTTTTAAAAGCTTCTAGGGGTTCCAGTGTGCAGCCGGGACTGAGAATCACTGATCCAGAGGAAGTGTTCCAGGCAGAAGGAATGACAGATGCAGGGACTCTGAGGCAGAAAAAGAGCACGCTATGTGTTTGAGGAATGTCAGCAGGAAGGAGCAGCACAAACGGAGGCAAGGAGAGGGGGTGCCTGAGAGGCGAGATCAGCTTAGACACCAGGCAGGATGAGAGAGGAGTGGGAGGAAGAGGGATACGCAGAAACCGAGGGCTTTAAAAGCTCAGCTATGCCTAAACTCATCTTGAACTTGGCAAAAATCTTTAGCTGCTAATCTCTCAAGAAGGTAACGAGTTCCTGAAATTTACCCCCTGAATTTACCCCCTGCTCCCTGGGGAGCAGCTCTGTCCAAAATGATCACTTTCAAAATGAGGTAATATTTTACAGACAAAAACGTCAAGAAGTGGCTACAGCTTCTACCCTGAAGTGAACCATAGGATGGACACCAACGGGTGTGCCCCGGCTTCTGGGACACTCGACACTGCACCGATGTACAAGGATGGCCACTACAGCTGTGTTCATAAAGCAGAAATGTATTGCAGTGACCAGCAACAGGGACGTGATTAATGAGTTCACGCTGTTTTTACACAATGCAGCGCTGGACAGACATTGCATGGAAGCAAGTCCGTAGTTACTGCGATGGAAAGCTGTCTGAGATCACACTTTTGAGGGAGTGAGTTACTCTCAAACTAGGAAAATCCCATCTTTCTGTGGGGATGGAGGGTGGCAGGGTGCAGAGGAGAAGCCAAACCTCTAACTCCATCTGCTTTTGAGCACCAAAGAAGAATCTAGAAGGACAGATATCAGTGTGCTAACTGGGGTCTGGGATAAAGGGAGAGATGGGGGAGAAAGTTACTTGCTACTTTGTATACTTTTCCTGGAGTACTTTTTATGACTACTTTTGGGGAATGACAAAAGGTTTTCTATGAGGATTCTGTAGAACCTATCACATAAAAATAACATTATAGGTCACCTAAATCAAAGAGCTCCTGCTACATTGTGGAACATGGCCTGGAGGGGCTGGGAAAGTTCTTAAACGGACAGAGGGACCCACAGACATGGCCATGAGCATGGTGGGGACCAGCAGCTGAAACCTGCTGCCTCGGGCCGGTGGGGAGCCACGGGGAGGGCCACCGCCGCTCTCTGTAATAAGTCCATCCTCAGTGCTTGCTTTTGGAATGACATGCCTAGTTGGGTGTGATTAAACATGTTTTCTGAAAAGCCACCATGAATATCCCTTCGCAGGAGAGACCTACAGTGCAATGACCCAGCACCCAGAAAGCACAAACTCGAGCCACCTGGTTGGATACGGACAGACCTTATCGGCCTGGTGCTGGGTGAGGAAAGCAAGCTGTAGAAGGACATGCACGATCCAACGCATTTGTGTGCAGGCGAAAACCTCACCAAATGTTACGTATTTGGGATATCTGCATAGGCTATCGTAGAACAAAGGCATCCACGGCCCTTAGCAGGGGGCTGGTTACCTCCCAGGGAGGGGGACACAGGGGCTCCTATGGCCCGTGATATCACATGTTTAGAAACGTGTGCTGGGATGAGCGGGTCGGGCTCTCCAGGCTGCCAGGAGGGGCTCAAGTGCTGGGAGATGAAAAGCCCTTGACACGGCGCCCTGCACGGAGCCAGCTCTGAAAAGCGGGCTCACACTGGCTGTCTTGGTGGTGTGGCCAATTCCCTGCGTATCTGAGAGCACCCACCCTCTGGGGTCCTCTTCAAAAAACGCCAGCTAAGGCTCTGCTGACCTCCGCCAGCTACAGCATCTGGCCATCCATGTGGATTAAAGGGGACACCACCTTTATTCCAGGGGTGGGTGATGAGCCTCCAGGCAGGCCCACGAGGACACGCCAGCTCTCTGGCCACAGTAGTGAGCATCCAGGCATCAGAGTGAGGGATAGGGGACCTGGGCTAGGGGGGCAATGGCATTGTCTGGTCATGGCTGGGAGCAGATTCAAGAGACAGGATGGGTCCATTGGCTGCATGTGGAGAGGGGCAGTCACAACCCTCCCCCCCACCTCATGCCCTGCCACCTGCACCTGGTTTCTGGTTTGGGTGAAGGGTACAGAAATGGGGTGGCAGAGTCCAGGAGAAAGAAAATGTCAGGGCGAAGGCAGGAGTGCTAAGTTCTGGACAAGCTTACCTGGGTGCTGGGTCAGCCAGGAAGGAGTCAAGGATGTTGGTTGTTAACAGGAAGGGTGAGACAGGGAAGGGGACCAAGCTGGCTAAAAGGTGAATTTTCTAGAACCTGGAGATCAGCTGATAGATTATGAGGAACTCCCCTCTCTGTAGCCCTGTGCCAGGCCCATTCCTGCTCTCCTAGGTGAGAGGCTAGACTTCCCCTGATGCCCTCACGGCCATGCCCGTGCAGGTGGGCGGTGATGCCAGCTTCTGGGGACTTCACTCCTAACTGGAGCTTAGCAGCCACAGCGGTGTCCCGCCTCCCCTCTCCATCATGACCTCTGACCGACCTTGATCAGTAAACTAAGAGGAACCTAGTACATCTGTGGAGATTGCTAGCCTGCAGCTCTGGGCAAAAGTGTCCATTTCCCCCAAATGGTCATTTAGCCGAGGAAGCCTGTTGGGTGTGGGGCGTGCTCCTGGGGAGCTCGGTGACAGGACAGGCTGGCCCGTCTCACACCCTGCCTCATTCTGCAGGCTTGGCCTTTGCTGCTGTTTCTCATTTATGTGCTCACTTAACAAATACTTGTTGGGTGCCTCTTCCCAGGGTGCCGGGCTTCCTGTTAAGGGCTTGGGACATGGTCACGGGTCCCCGTCCCCATGGTGATCACAGTCTTGTGCAGGGTGTGGAAAAGCATTCTCATTAGCAGCAAGAAGGCAGAGGACCTGGGAGGGACAGGAGGTTTTCACTCGCTTAGGATTATCTCTGGCTGCTAGGAATGGGGGACAGAGACTGTAAGGACAAGTGAGGGACCACAGCTGGCATGACGGGAAGCTCTCTTCTTGCCCGGACCTGGGTGTCCAGAGAAACGTGTCCCATGGGTGTTCCCTGGGAGATCCTCACACTTCATCCCCGCGGAAGCCTGGGGTTCTACCTCTTGTCTGAACTTGGGTGAGATAAGTCAGTTTACCCCAAATTTCTCAGGCTATCCCCCCAAACTGGAGTCTCCTGGCTCCCAGGGCTAGTTAACTTTTCCGCTTGGGCAGCCCATATGAGCTGCTTTAGGGTTGTGCCTTGAGAACGATGGCTTTGCTCCTGCGACCTAGTTGGAGGGTGACGGTGGGGCAGGGAAGGGAGGTTGTCTCCTCCCTCCAGGGGACAGCCCTCAAGCCCACCTCTTGATATTCTCTTCACTTGGCAAGTCAACCTGTAACAGAGGGTCTCCTCTTCTGAGCCGCTGGCTCCCTGGGCAGCAGGTCAAACTTTTATTCTGAATCCTAGAGCTGATCTCGCCCCTGTGGAAGCTTCTACAGCAGTTTGTGTTCAGAAGAGAGTCACATCGCTTTAAGGAGCAATCGTATTTCATGAAGCCGAGGGCTCTGGAGTCAGAAACTCTGGGCTTGCTCCCCAGCTTTTTCACCACTCACCTTGCTGCAGCTCAGTCTCTGCATCTAAAAAATGGGCCCGATAACAGTCCCTTCTCCAGATGGTGGTGTGAGCACCGGATAAATGCATAAAAGCACTCAGCAAGGAGCCCGGCACTGAGAAAACCCACGATGAACATTGGCTCTGATTGTTGTCACGTTTGCTCAACTGACCTTCGCGGCAACTCTGAGAAGTGGACGTCATGCCCATTTGACAGATGGGGAAACCGAGGCCATGAAACTAACAAGCGATGTACTCAGAGTGAGACCTCAGGCCTTTGTATTTTTTCATCTGTTCCATCGCTTTTTCCCCACAAAGTTATTAATGAGTATATGGTAGTTTACACTAAGCATCAACAAAGCTTTTCTGTAAAGGGTCGGCTAGGAAATGTGTGAGGCTTTGCAGGCCATACATCTGTCACTGCAGCAGGAAAGCAGCCACCGCGTAAATGAAGGGGCATGTCTGTGCTCCAGTAAAACGAGAGGCCCGGTAAATTGTAAATTTCATGTCATCTTCACGTGTCATGAAAGCTGCTCTTTTTTGGATTTTTTTTTTTTTCAATGAGTTAGAAATATAAAAACCATTCTAAGCTCAAAGTTTCAACAAAAACACTTGGTGGGCAGGACTTGGCCCACGGGCCTTAGTTCAGAGAATGGATTTGGAAGCCAGATGGCCCGGGTTCGAATCCTGAGCTGTACCACTTACTAGCCGTGTGGCCTCGTTTCTTAGCCTCTCTATGCCTCAGTTTCCTTTTGTGCTGGTTTTGAAGAGTAACGGCATATGCGGTGTAGGCTACGGCGAGAAACACATGGGTCAGTCCTGTATCATGTACAATGATTTCACCAGGTCTGCTGCAAGGCACGTCTAAGTTAGCACTGCTCATTCTTCCTCAAGAATCACACGCCTGTGTTTTCCACACGAAGCTGAAAACAGTCCAAACAAATCTGGTTCCCTTTTGTCACTCCTCACCCCTGCTTATGATCTTGATCCCTTTTGTCCCTTACCAGGAAGCACTTTTCCAGACGTGTTGTTACACGCCTTACAGCACTGCTTTATGCATCTTGTTCGGGCTGATCAGATCACACTGTGTGTATTCATTCAGTCATTCAACAAACACAGCAGGGAACACAACGAATCCACACGCCTGCCTTCAAGGGCCTTGTATTCTAATGCGAGGAGACAGACATAAGTGAACCAGTGCTCCACACAGGTGTGTGGTGTGTCAGTGGTGATCGGGGTGGGGGTGCCCTTGACACACCGTGGTCTAGGTAGGTGACATCTGAACAGGGGTCTGGAGGAGCTCTCTCTGCAGCATGCTCTTGCCTTCAGCCCTTTACACACAGATCCCCCTTGTCTTTTTCTAGAATCCTCCAGTGTAGGGGTCCTTCATGGTCACTTAATCATTTCCTGCATTGGTGGCCTTCAGTGATTTCTTTCGATAACAAAGCTGCAAGCAGCAGCTCAACCTGCTTCCCTCCTGTACATGAGGGAGGCTTCTCCAGAACAGAGAAGCACAAAATTGGGATCAAAGGGTGGTCTCGTCCAAGTTTACAGAGAACACCATCCCTCAGGGCCTTCGTGCCACCTAGGCCTCGTCTACTCCCACCTGGAAGCCTCTTCTGCAGTCTGACCCTAGTCATTCCTACCTCCTTCCGCTGCCAGTCCCACCTTCTCCAGCCCTCTCTGGCTCTCAGTGCGTGCGCTGTATCATTCTTCTCTCATCACACGCTGCCTCTCTGTCCACCTTGCCATCAGGACCCTTTGTAGGGCATCTGGCCTTGGGAATAGTGACTCAGGACGGAGTCCCCAAAGGGCCTTATGAAGGAACGAGGGAAGGACTGTCACTTCTTCCCCAGCTGGGCTTCCTGCTAAAGCCACTGAGGCCTACGATGAACCCAGGTAGAGACATCTGTCTCACTCCTCAGGCTGCTGGAGCACGGGCTCCCCGGCTCGGCCTCTGCTGAAACCCCCAGCTCCCTCTGGCTCCCTCCCGACGCTCTGGTCCCCACTTCCTGTTGCCTGCCTCAGGTCTTAACCCTGGACCTGCGCCAGCTCTGACTCCAAAGGGCCCCCATCCCCCTTGTTCCCAGGCCTCCGCTAACAAGGGGCCCAGGAATCCTCCCACAGGGTTCCTCTCATTCACAGGGAAGATGTGTCTGTGGCAGGAAACGGGGTGGAAAAACAGCCGCTGTGTGTCCTGTCGTCAGCCCCAAAGGGACTCTGAGTGTCCCTGGATAACTTGATTACAGGGCTGCTCTGAGACCAAGCATGGATGTGGTGAGGAATTTTAACAAGGACAGGGTGGATTTTTCTAGGTTTTGGAGGATCTGCCTGTGCTGAGTCTAGGAGGAGGGAAGCAGTGGGTTCAGCCCCAAGACACTACAATTTGTATTTCTAGCTTATAAATCCCCTCACCAGCACTTTGGAATTAATTCACCTGGGTGGGGATGGAGACCTGCCCTGTGCAGAGAGACAGAGCAAGGGGAGGGGGCGCAGCCCAGGTGACGTCACACGTGGTTTCTGCCACTGGGGCCTGAACTGACCAGACTCAGTGAGGGGACACATCACTAGTGATCCCCTGTCAAAGGAGGGAGGGATCCCCAAATGTGCTCGTGTTCCCAGAAAGGGAGTAGGATAGGGTGTTTTTAGGTCACGGAGCATCTGTTCAGCTTTCTTCCGTGGCAGCTTTTCATTTTCATATGGGGTCTATTCTCAGCTGATGTTCCAGGGTCTGGCTGCCCCGCAGGGCTCCCGACGTCCCTATCTCCTGCTCAGGAGTGGAGCCATATGACTACAGCCCTTTGAAACACTGCATCCCTCCCGCACACTGATTGGTCCAGGGGAAGACATGTGACTCATCCAGAGCCAATGAGACACAATGAGACTTGCTTGGAATCCTGGGAAGGAGACTCCCTTACTCGCAGCTGCGCAGGTAGGTGAGAGGACAGAGGGAGAGCCATGTTGCTACCGGGGCAGGGAAAGGGGGAGGGGGATGGAGAAGAAGGGAGGGGAGGAAAAAGAAGGGGAGGGAGGCAGGGAGTGACTGTAAATGGCGCTGGAGAGAAGAAAACAGAGCTTAGAGGAGAAACCACCACCTAAGGAGTTTGTTTTTGAGCCCCTGCATCCAGCTATGTCTGATGCCATTACTGCTGGACCAGTTAAATCGGTGGGTATGTTTCCTCTTCAGTTGAACCATTGAGTTGAGTTTCTGTTCTCAAGCGACTGAGAGAGGCCAGTCTGATTGAAGAAAGAATAAATCCTGTAGTTTAGGGCCCTTGGGGAAGGATTCATGGGCGAGAAGATGGAGAAGACTTGGATAAATTCAGGGCATGAGAGCACTAGTAGAGATTTGGAGATGGTTGTAATAACCGACAAGGCTGGTCTGCTTGAACTGGCTCCTACTGGGGGTGCTGAAACAGGGGACAGGGCTGGCGTGTGTGTGTGTGTGTGTGTGCACGCGCGTGTGTGCATGTGTGCACACCTGTGCTTTTACACGGTGCTGTGTTCGGCTTTAACACACGCACATCACTCCCCAGGTAATGAGGTAATGATGACACACTCCACATCCCAGACTGTGAGCACCTGGGTCTGTCTCTGCTCATCCTTGAACACCCAGCACCTGACACAGTGCCTGGCACAGAGCAGGCTCTCAACAAATAGTTGTTGAGTAACACAACCAAATCCAACTAGTCCACTCACGCGTATGATGACTGGGAAGGTCAGAAACGTGACACACAAAACATGCAGCACGGCTGGGCCACCATAGGTGCTCAGTAAGTAGTTGTGCACGTCATTACTCATGCAGGGGTGTGCCGATTTTCCAGATTGGGGAATTGAGCCTCTTAGGATTAGGGAGCATAACCAAGAAGGAAACATAATGTGTGGAAGTGGGGCTCTGAACTCCAGTCTGTTGCCTCCAAGAAGAGAAGCTCACTGCACAGTCCCGGGGGCGGGAGGTGGCAGCGGGCAGAAGAGCAGCACAGTGCGGCCCTTCCAGGGGTCAGGTCTGGCCCTCAGGCAAACTTGATTCATTCAGGATGTTAGGAAAGTCTGAGTACGTTGCCAATATTTCAAAATCAGGAGCTTTCACAGGGAAAAATGCATACATTTGTAGCTTCTGCTGAAAAATCAGAAAACCTGGCCATCTTGGGCTCACCATTCTATGTGGGATTGACAGGCCTGATCTGAGTTGGCTTTCCCCTCTTAGATACATTTCTCCACAGTCCCCACCATACCCTACTGTCTCCCCTACTTCCCACTTGCTATCCTGTGTGTGTGACTGCTTATCCCCTGGTCACTTCTGCCTGGGGGGGACCTTGTGTAGTGATTCAGAGGGAGATGAACTAAGGAGGGCAGCCCTGAGGAATCGTCACCCTAACCCAGAGAGCCATGTTTATGACAGTCATCCAGGCCCAGGGCTAGTGGCAGTGGGGAAGGGAGAGGGAAGGGAAGAACGCTGGGGAGAAAGAATGGATCAAGAAAGCTGCAGGCAGATGGAAGAACTGGCTTTGAAGATTTAGTTGGGACAGGAATATTCACTGGTCTCCAGATTTTTTTTTTTTTTAAATGGGAAGTTCAGATGATACATCACAGTCAGTCTCTCCTCCTCCTCCTTCTCCTCCCCCCCCCCCTCATTTAAGCCAAAAATCAGCAGACTGTACCCCGTGGGCCAAACCAGGGCCACTGTCTATTTTTATAAATAAAGTTTTATTGGAACGAGCCATGCTTGCTTGTTCACACATTACCTGTGGTGGCTTTTACACTACAGTGGGAGACTTAAGACTTGCAACAGAGACTGTACGGCTTGTAAACTGTAAAATATTTAGTATACGGTCCTCTATGGAGAGAGTTTGCTGTCCTGATCTGAGCTACTTGGTAGTGAGTATCACTGTATGGCAGGGGCTCTCGGATACTCTACGTGTCTTAACTTAGGTGGTCCTCAACAACCTTTCTGATAAGACTACAATGAAGTGCCACTATGCCCAGTGCAAGAGAGTCATGAAGACAGTACCAGTGTTACGGACGAATGTGGAGGAACTGGAACCCTTGTAACATTCCTGGCGGGGGCTGTCATCCGCTGGTTCAACCCCAGAACCCATCCTGCGTCTCAGCGATTCTCCTCGCGGGTGTGTAACCAGAAGAGAAGACTACCTGCATCTGTGCAGAGCCGTGTGCTCACAGCAGCCTCACTCATAACAGGCCCACCCTGTCCATCAGGGGCTGCGCTCACACCTGCCACCCGCACAACATCGCTGCGTGGCAACGAGGGGATGTGCCGCTGAGGGTGTGCAGGTGCGGGGAGGACTGTCACAGGTGTCCCGCCCCAACGAGCCCATACCACGTGATTCCATAGATGTGAGGTTCTAGAACAGGCAAATCCAGTCCATGGTGACGGAAGCTGGAGCAGAGGTTACCTTGGGGGAGGGACTTTTGACTGGGAAGGTGTACCAGGGAGCCTCTGGGGGCCGGAAATGGTTATATCTTGACCCGGGTGGTGCACCTAGGCGTGAGCATTCCCTGAGCTGTCCACATCTGATCTGTGCCCCCTGTCTCATCTCAGACAACTCAGTAGGACTAGAAAAACCATGACACGGAGAACAAAGACACTGAGGTACAACCACACAGCGGAATGTCACACAATAAGAATGAAGGTTCTCCACCCCCACGGGACAGCAGGGGTGGTCTCAACGTGGGAGGAAGCCCAAGGAGCTGGACACAGGAGTAACAGTGTCCTGCTGCAAGTCGGAGCTGAGGCTGTCCCCGTGGGAGGAGTTATGGGAGGGGACTTCAGGAGCTGGCGGGGACAGTCTGCTTCTTGTCCTCCCCGTCTGCTGGTGCCATGTGCCTGTCCGGCTGTGAACATTCACCGGACTGGACTGTCTGTATGCACACTTTCCGTAGGAATACCCTGCTTGGCCATCCTATGACCATTTCTCTCTGATACAGACTATTATTTGAGGAATGTACACATGGAGAAGCAGCGGCTGGTTGAGGTCCCTCATGGAAGTAAAGGTCACCAGCACCCGAAGCCAGGCAGTTAAGCTCCCGTGTCACGCTCCTAACTGTCCCCCAGCCAGGAACAGGCAGGACTTACCTTGGAGTAGTCAAAGCCGTGCTTCTCCTTCACCCCGTTCCGGCAGAGCGTGTAGTTATAAAAACGGGAGTTTTTAAGAAGGCCGACCCACTCCTTCCAGCCAGGCGGCACGTAGGAGCCGTTGTACTCATTAAGATACTTTCCGAAGAAAGCTGGAGGGGGAGAAGGATCAGGAGGCCACGTGAGAAAGCAGAGAGCAAATGTCTCCTCCGTCCCCGACCACTGTGTCCCCAGGGTACGAAAACAGCGCTACCCTCTCAGCCTCCTCCTCAAATGCTTTTAGAGGTGTAAGATAAAATATATAGGATTATAGAGAAAATAAGTTATTCTGAAATATGGTTATCTAACTGTTAAGAGAATCTACCATATAGTAACGCCCTTTCAAAAAAGATGTTAGCTTGCAAAGAGTAGTAATTTCAAAGTAGCGATAAGTGAAAAGAGTTTTATTTTGTGATCTCTGCCACTCCTGCTGTGGAATATTATCATATCATTGATTGCTCTGGACGACAAAATTGCAGACTCTCGTGCTATGGTTTACATGTCCTACCTTCCTAATGGAAGCCAAGGCTAAGCAACTGTGTAGGTTCGTAAAAATAAGAACGCGATTCTTTCCCACGCAAGCTGATGGACCCCGTGAAGTCTGTGTACGGCACGGTGAGCAGAATGGCTAGTATAGACCATGAACGATACCAACTGTTGCTGGGGGTTGGAGCAACTGGCCCCCAATATACCTGGCCAGGGGACGTGCAGACTGGCCCATCTCCAGGGAGGCCCTGACTAGCAGACTCTGCTAACCTTGAACTCACTCCTACCTTCTGACCCAGTGATTCGAATCCTGGGCATGGACTCAGCAGGAAGGCATTCCTTCATTCCCAAAGTCATGTGCAGCACTGTTCATGAGAGTCAGTAACCAGAAACAAGGCAGATGCTCATCAGCAAAAGCATGGTTGAAGACCCTGATGGCTAGGTGTGGAGGGGAACGAATACCGCTCCAGGAGGAGACAGGACCAACTGGTGCCATGCCCAGTAACAGAGGCTAATCGCGTTAAGAGAAATAAACCAGAGATAAAAGAATGCTGTACGATCTCATTCATAGGATGTTCATAGAGAGCCAAAACCAGATCTATGGTGTTGAAGAACAAAGTAGGGGTTCTCGCTGGGCATGGGGGTGCTGCTTGGGGGACAGGCTCATTCTGTCTCCTGCTGAAACCCCACTGGGCTGGACATTCACACGTCTCCACATTTGCCTTTCACACCAGCAACGGGGCTTACCTAAGGAAAATCACCCGGGTTCCCCTCGAAGGGGATGTACCCCCAAACTCTGCAGGCGAGGAGGTAACACACAGATCTTCTTTATGGTACTTTCTTGTTCTTTTTGCTTCTCAACGAACAAGTATGATTTTTAATAATTATAACCTACAAGGCCATTTTGAAGAAATGGAAAAATATGTGAGAGTTTTTCCAGAGACAGAGGCCCTACGCCAGCGCTTTCCTTTGGATGAGGATGCTGGGGCTCGGAGACGCGCGGGAGATGGTGCTGAGAGCTCGAGAATGGGAGAGTTCCAGAATGCTGAAGGAGAGAAAGAGACGGTGCCAGCAGAGCGCTTAGTGCCGTGCCTGGCAAGCTGGGAGTGTTCAGTGGGCGCCAGTTCAGAGCCCAAGATGAGAAGAGACAGACAGGGGAGGTGAACATCCGTAGAGGGAGGAGTAGACTGGGGCTGGGCTCTGATGCCAGCAGAGGATGAGACGGTTCCCTTTACCTGGAACCTTCGAGAAAGCATGGAGAGCTGCTTTGGGTCTGGGCAGGGAGAGAGGGGATGGAGTGGGAGCCCTCCACGGAGGTTTTCCTGGAGGCCCAGCAGGTAACCCGCACCGCCTGGGAGTGGGAAGCCCCTTTAGGAGCCAAGCAGCCATGCCTGAATCTCCATAGCACAGGGCAGAAGGCAGCACAGGCATCCAATTCTCCCCTGGCACGCAGGGCCAGGAGGGAAGTTGGAAGCAGAGGAAACACCTCCTGGAAGGATCTGGGGGCCAGAGGAGGTGAAAATAGGAAGGGAGAGTCCCGAGCAGCTTCGGTTTAAGGGCCCAGGGTGGGGCATCCCTTTGTGCGGGAGAGCAAAGCCAGGCCAGAGAGGACCCTGGCATTCTGAGGGTGAGAGGCAGGGAAACTGGCCGCCCGACTCTGAGTCTCAGGGAACGTCCACTATCCAGCTGGCGGGTGCCTGGCTGGGTGTCAGGGCCTGAGGACTGAGATGCGAGCCAGAGTAAGGGGTAGCGGCATCCCAGCACAGGGTCAGCGGAAGGCCCGACTCCCCTCTCGGGAATACTGCAGATTCAAACTGCTGCACCCGTCCCCTGAAAGTAGTGGGGTTCAGCCAGGGGTGGTTTTGCCCCTCAGGGGACACATGGCAATGTCTGTAGACATTTCTGGTTTTGCCACAGGTTGGGGTGGGACACACCGCAGGCGTCCAGGGGGTGGGGGGCCAGGGATGCCACTCAACACCCCACAGTGGTCAGGATGGCCCACCGCGGAGCATCACCATCCCGTGTAGAAGGTCAACAGTCTGTCGGTGAGAAACCCTGCCACCTGCACGCCCCTCTCTTCCGCAGAAGAACCACATGGGGAGGGCTAGAAAAGCCCCTAGAGATCCAGTCCAGTCCAGGAAATAAGACCTACTAAACCTCAGTGACCTTACTCCTCATGTTTGTAAGTAAGGAGCTCTACTCTGGTAACACTTCTGGTCTCCCTCCTCTCTCTCCTGTTCCTCCTCCTCGGGGAAGAATGACAAAGAGCAGGGGTCAGCAAACATTTCCTGTGAAGGCCCAGATAGTAAATGTTGGAGGCTTTGCGGGCCAGATGGTTTCTAGTGCAACTATTCAATAGTTGTAGAAAACAGTCACAGACAATACATAAATAAGTGGGCGTGGCTCTGTGCCAATAAAACTTTATTTACAAAAACAGATGGAAGGCCTGATGAGTAAAACGACTGGTGGTGGTGGTGGGGATATTAAGGAAATAATAAATCAGTGTGCCCATCCATGGTAAAAATCAGGATGGCAGCATGATGAAACTGCTCTATTTGGAGGTAATACTGCCTGGGCATATATGGAGTCATATATCAACTATTAAACCCCAGTGGTATACTAGGAGCTGTCCCAGCCAATGGCAACAGTGAATGAGGCCACCAGGGTCCCTGCCCTCCTGGGGGTGGAGACTCAAGTGGCGGACTGTGACAAAAAAGGGTGGTGTTGTTGGTAAAAACAGTGATGAAAGAAAAAAAGGATGGTGCTGCAAGCAAGGGGCCAGAGTTGGACCCCTGGAGGCACCGCTGGGTTGAGTGGTCAGGGAAGGCCGCTGAGGAGTGATGAGAATGAGTCAGGGGAACAAGAGTACAAGGGAAACTGCTCCAGACAGAGGCAATAGCAAGTGTAAAGGTCCTGAGGCAGCAACAAGCTTGGGGGCATTTGAGGATCACAGGGAGGCCAGTGAGGGAGAGAGATGATGTTATAGGGTAGAGGGATGAGATCACGAGAAGAAACAACAGGGGGCACGGCGGGGAAACGTAAAAGAGTCCACAAGTCCCCTGAGATATTATGCATCAGAGTTTGCATTTTCCTGGAATTGGGGCACATTCTGAAAGGAACCCAAGACCACAAGTAATTTCAGAAAGATGAATGAAAGAAAGGCCAGGAGAAAAGGTGCTCTGAATGCCCTGCTGGGAAAACTGGGTTTTCTCCCAGGTCTCCTAAATCTGGCTGGTGAGTCTATGGTTTGTCCCCAAAGATCTGGACCAAGGTCTTCCTGACGAATGTGCAACTCAGAATGCTACAGAGTTTCAGTCTTGGCTCCAGCTGGTAGGATAACTCTTTTTGGGGGGGAGACAAGTGGGGCACCTTGGGAAGCCCACCCCTGCCCATTGTCACCCAATGCCACAGACATCAAAGTGTCTGTGGCGATTTTCTCTGCTGGAGTCCCCCCTTTCACATCTCTCTCCTCTCTCCAACCCCCAACCCTTAAAAAAAAAAAAAATCCCCAAAGAGTTGATTATTCAGGCTCCACAAGACCCCAGAACACAGGGCTTCAGTCAAAGGCTTTTAGTGCCAAATTAGATTTTGCTCTCATTTGATTAGATTTCCCCAAGCAGTTTTTAAAATGGTTATTTCGGCATCAGTTGAGGTGGGAAGCAGCAAATTAGCGTGGGCCCCGGGGGCTCTAGGGCTGGGAGATACGGCCAGGAGAATGAGCTGGAATTAAAATCAAGATTAAAAATACAGCCATGTCGTGGCTGGAGCCCGGAGTCACCGAGCTTCCGTGGCTGGGACGCCACAAAAATGAGAGCAGCAACCCGAGGGCTGGTGCGGGGGAGGAACAACTTGGCAGGCAGATTAAGAGGAATCAAATACCAGGCCAGGAAAGGCCACTGATAATGTGCTGGCTGTCGCTGCCCCTAGGGAGCAGGCTGGCATCAACTGAAAGGACGGAGTATTCACTGCCACCCGCGTGCCAGGCACAGGGTGGAGAGTTCCACCTGGCAGTGGAGACCTCTTTCTGTTTAGTCAGCTTGGTCCCGACTGTGGTCCTGCGGGTGCCACCACTTCCTGACTTAAGTACACATGCGCAGACCTTCAGACTCCGGGGCTGCAGGCATAATCTCAGCTGGACCAATCAGAGCACTACATTCCCCTGGTTGCTGTCATTGGTCCAGGGACAGGCATGTGACCCAAGTTGGGCCAATGAGAGTGAGCCCTGGGATTTTTAGGGAGGTACTGGAAAAAGAGAAGTTCTTCCAATGGGCTCAAAGCTGAAGGGATAGAAACCGGAAGCTGCTGGCAGCCATCTTGTCACCAAGAGGGGAGAGTCTATATGAACGTGAAGTAGCATGGAAGAGAGCAGCGTTGAAGGGGGTGGGGAGGGAGCGAGGAAAGAGAGAGAGAGAGGACTAGAGAAAGACACTAGTTTGAGTCCCTGGGTCTACTCTTACCTGAAGCCAACCTTCATGCTAGCATTTTCTGTTCTACTAGTGATTCCTAATCAGGGGACATGGGGGCACTGGGGACATGCGGTTGTCACAGCTGAGTGGGGAGGTACTAATGGCATCTAGTGGATAGAGGCCAGGGATACTCGTAAACATGCTATAGTGCACAGGACAGCTCCTCAGGACAAAGAATTATCTGTCTCCAAATGTCAGCAGTGCCAAGTTGAGAAAGCCCGAGTTACGTCAACCAATAAATCCCATCACGCCACTTCTGGTTGTCGTTATTTGCTTAACTCGGTCTGAGTTGAGCTCTTTCACTTGCCATTAAAAGGCCCAAGGAAAAGAAGATGAGATGCTTAGTGGAGAGTGGGGTTTGGTGGACCAAATCCGGGCTGCCACCTGCGTTTGGGACAACTTTTATTGGGATGAAGCCACACCCACTCGTTTACATATTGTTATGGCTGCGCCCACTCCACAGTGCAGAGTGGAGAGACTGCAACAGAGACCATGTGGCTGTACGTCCGAAATATTTACTACCTGGCCCTTTGCAGGAAGACTTTTCCAACCCTCGGCGTTATGAACAAAATTCCTCGTGTGGGGTGAGGGGTCCCTCGGGGATTTGAAGCAGGGCTGGGTTTAACCCACAGGAAGTGGGGCGGTTACGCAGAAGTGGACTCGGAAGTGGGTCACGGCAGCGAGGGGGGTCCACAGTGCAAAGGAATGACCCGACGCTGGCACAGCACGGACAAGAACAGAGCAGCCGATCACAGGCCGTCTTTGCTTTGCAGGGTCCCATACACACAAGTGTCCGTTTCCACGGTTGAGCTGAATGCTTCCGGCTTAGCTCGCCTGGTACGTGGCCTGTAATTTTGCACCGAGCACAAACCGCGCTACTGGCTCACCAGTCCTGCAACCACTGTATGAATAATAGATGCACATCAGGACCAGTGGCCCGGCACGTGGCTGCTGGCACAGCCCATGGGCGATCCGTCCGTGCATCCGTGACTCAGTTCATGCACAGACAACAAAGCGTGTGGCTGGGCTGTCTCCTTGTCTTCTGATGATAACTCTCCGAGACATGTTTCAAAAGTGGATTGGGGAAGGGGAAAACTGGCCAAGAGAAATTAAAGTGCAACCAAGAAACGAAAAGCTAGCTGGTGTGGAAAGGCGAGGGGCAGGTAGAAGGATTTGGAGAAGATACGCACAGTGTGGGAAGCTCTCGATTCGCAGCCCAACGGCTCCGTTGGGGATATAAATGAGGAAACGTGATCATGACAAAAAGGATCAACATGTGCCAAAGCAGGTGACGCTGGCAAAACCACTCCACATTAAAGGGGCTCCTGGAGCTAGGTCGCCACGCTGAACACTATGTGTCCTGGGCAATGAGTTGAATCTCCTGATGCCTCAGTTTCTCCGCTTACAACATGGGGATGATGACAGAGTCTACCTCGTGGGCTGCTGTAAGAACCGATACGCATACACGGGCACACCCTATCTTTTCGCCCTGTCACTTTCCTGAGCTTCACAGACATGGCGTGGCTTACGAACTGAAGGCTTATGGGACCCAGTGTCCAGCAAGCCTCCTGCACTATTTTTCCGACAGTATTTGCTCACTCTGCATCATGGTTTTCTATATTTGCCATATTGCGTCTCTGTGGTATATTTAAAACTTTTTCATTATTATTATATTTGTTACGGTGATCTGCGATTACGATGTGCTGGAGGCTCAGATGATGGTTGGCCATAAAATAAAATAGCACTTTTTAGCAATTAAGTATTTTTAAATTAAGGTCTGTGCATTTTTTTAAAGACATAATGCTATCTCACACTTAATGGACCACAGTATTATGTAAACATAACTTTTATATGCACTGGGAAAGCAAAAAAAAAAAATCATTTGACTTGCTTTATTGCGATATTTGCTTTGTTGTGGCAGCCTGGAATGGAACCTGCGACATCTCTGGGACATGCCTGTTCTTAGACCTAGCATAGCACTGATGCCCGCTAAGTGTTGGTTTATTATGACCAGTGGGTCCCCCTTCCTAGCCACTTCTTGCTCTGCTCATACCTTATTTAATAAAGTCCCCACAGAGACAGATGTCAAAATCCACCTTCCCACCTCCTACTCTGGGGGGGACTGTTAACATCCAAGTCCTTTTGAAACCCTCCCTCCTGGTCCTTCAGGCTCATGCAGGCAGCCCTTTGCAGAAAGCTCCGTGCGCCTGTCCCCCTCCTGGCTGCTTTCTCCATTTGTCTGAGTTAAGCGCTGCTGGGGAGCCATTCCGAGTCTGATGGGAGAAGCAGGCCCTTCTGTTCTCTCTCCCAGCTCTAAATCTAACTGAAATTGCCTTATACTAATCGCATTTGTGGTCTCTAAAAGCTGGGTCTTGCAGTGACTGGAGACTCAGAGTAGCCGGCGGTAAACCCGGCAGTGGGGGGCAGATGGAGGCATCATCTTGGGTCCCAGGGAGACAGAGGGTTTGCACAACTGGAAATGAACTGGAATCCCGGGGCCATGTCTCCATGCTGGAGAGCAGATCTGGCTGGGATGGGTGACCGTGTTGTCCTGAACATCAGGGCAGCCATGAGTTACTTCTCTGGGTGACACCGGAGGTGAAGTGGGAAAACAGTCAAGAGTGTGTCTCTGCAGCTAGACTCTCCTGGTGCATCACCTCCTGATCGCGGAATGAGTGACTTCATCCCTTTGTGCCTTGGTGGGCAGCCATGAGAGTAAGCCACTGCCTGCTGTCATGTGGAGGGAAGGAACTGGCATGGGTAAGGATCATGAAATAGGACCTGGCATGTCCTAAGTGCCTAGCAAGTGGCACCCAGTGGGGCTCACAGCATCCAGGGCCAGTGGGCAGCTTTCTCCCTCCCATCAGGGGCCATCTGGATGGAACTATCAGCAGGGCTGTTTTAAGAACACTGGCATCTCTCAACATGTCTTCATCCCCCCCCCCCCCCATCTCCACCCACACCCTGCATTAGCAATAATGGATAAATAACTAAGAACCAACATATCCCAGAGTTGACTAGTTGAATCATGCTACATTTTGGTATTTACGTTCAAAAAGAAATAGTTCACTAAATACCTATTCATTTTGATTTGGCAGTTTCCTCCATATTTTGGAGCCAATATAGCCACACATGCATGAACACACACACACACACACACACACACTTTCCTGCAGGTAACCCCTGGGAAGCCACAGCCACTCACTCACATTCTTCCCAAATACCTAACTGTCAATCAAGGTGCCCTAAGGGGTGGGTGTATGGCTGAGCTTGGCCAATCAGACTGTACTCTGGGACTTTGAATCTTGAGCCAGGAGGCTCAAAGGCAGAAAAATGGTTGGGGTTTTGTAAGACCCCCCTGAGGAGACAGCTGCTCAAAAGCTGTAAGCTGGGGGCACCTGGGTGGCTCAGTCAGTCAAGCATCCAGCTCTTGGTTTCGGCTCAGGTCATGAGCTCATGGGTCATGAGATTGACCCTGCGTCGGGCTCTGTGCTCATGGGGAATCTGCTTGAAGATTCTCTCCCTCTGCTCCTTCCCTCACGTGCGCTCATTCTCTCTCTCTCAAATAAACAAATCTTTAAGAAAATTGTGAAAAAAAAAAAAAGTGCTGCACCCTGAATCCTCAGACCCAGTGTTTGGGAATCCAAATGAAAGAGGCAAGACCATCAGGGCGTTTAAAGTCCCAAAAGTCACAGAAATGTGTCTTGCTTCTTTATCCTTATTTCCTTGCTCACAGTGGAAATGGCCTTCCCCTGATCTGGCTGAATCCCCTTTAGCCTTCTCATAACCTAGTTATCCCCAAACAGCCAGGAGGACCCTTCTGAACCCAGGACCATTCTTGCCATCCCCCTTTGGTGACCTGTTCACCTGTCCTGCTACCTCAGCCCATGTCCCCCACCCCCACCCCCGCTCACTCTCTCCTAGCCATTCCAGGCCTCTTCTTCCTTAAAACACACCACAGTCACTGCCACCTCAGGGCATTTGCACCTGTTCTTTCTATCTCACACATGGGCCTTCTCCCCTCTCACACAGACTGGCACTGGCTCCTTCTCACTGTGATGGCTCAGGTCAGATGGCACCTCCTCCAAGGAGCTGTCCGTGATTGCCCTATTTCAGGGCCCCTGTCCCTCTGTATCGGGCTGTCTCTCTTCTCTGTGGCCCCAGCACCCTCTGAAATCATCTGCAGAAGTGTTTGCTTTCTTGTTGTCATCAGCTCCTCACGCAGGGACCTTTTCTGGGTGTTGTGGGGGCTGCCCAGGACCTGTTCTGCGGCCGGGCACAGTCATAGCTCTGACAGGGTGACCGGGTTGATGGCTTTGGGTGAGACACACAGGCCGCACAGGGCAAAGCCTCCCCCACCCTTGGGAGGGTAGGAGAACTGGAGAGGCAGCAACTAAATGTTTTACTAAGAGGGATTTCTAGGGGCACCTGAGTGGCTCAGTCATTAAGCGGCTGCCTTCGGCTCAAGTCATGATCCCGGGTTGAGCCCCGCATTGGGCTCCCTGCTTGCTGGGAAGCCTGCTTCTCCCTCTCCTACTCCCCCTGCTTGTGTTCCCTTTCTTACTGTGTCTCTCTCTGTCAAAAAATAATTTTTTTTCAAAAGAGGGATTTCTATTACAGCGTCTGCAGACGAGAATGCTGGGTGTTGGGAAGGGGGTCAGTGCAGGTGGCTGAGAGGTCACCCCAGAGCCTGTGCACAGAGTATGCCCCACATGTATCAGGCCAATGGGGGCGAGTGCTCCCCAGGGAACATTGGGAGCTATGCCTGGAGGCATTTCTGGTTGTCCCAACTAGTGGAGAGAGTGCTGCTGGCCTCTCAGGGGTAGAGATTGGGGATGTGCTAACCACCCTACAGGGCACAGGGTGGCTCCCACGACAGAAGAAGTTTCAACCCCACAGCAGCAGTGGTGCCTGGGCTGGGAATCCCAGCGACGCAGAGGGGGTGCAGTGTGGCTCTGAAGGTTTGGTTTCCAGACTCAGAGGTCCAGCTTGGAGCCCTGTCTCCTCGGGCGAGTGAGTGCCCCTCCCTAAGCCTCGGCGATTCCATCTATAAAATGGGAACAGCAACACATGAGATCATGTCTGGCCCAGAGTAAGCACTCCAAAAAAAAGGAGCCGTGGGAGTTCTCAAAATAGAATTCGCTTCCTTTTTCGGGGTGGGGGTGTTTGTGAAAACGCAGGTCTCCAGAGAAATGAAAATGGGCTCTAGAAACCAGCTGTGACACCGTCTTGGCAAATCACAAGGCTCCTCTGAGACTCCGGTGACGAGCCTGGGGAAGGATACCGATACCGCACAGAGGGATTAGCTGGGCGCGACACATGTCTGTGAGCAATGACAGCCTGGGTGCCAAGCCGAGCCAATGACAATAAACAACGCTTCCCAGAGCGATTCGGAAAGGTCAGTGAAAAATGAAACAGAACCTTCTGGAAAGTCCATCTTTCCTGGAAGAAACCACTCCATTTCACATGCTAGGAGTTTGGGAAAACAAAAAAGGGTCCTTGCTCTTCATGACACCTTCTAAATTCCCACTGTCTGTGGGCCTCTTTTCAACGTTTTGTCATTTTTAGGTCTTGTTTGCGTGGGCACAGACTTCCTGTCTTCCCTCAGGTCAGTTCGTTTGGTGCCAAGCAGGCGTCTCGAGCTGGACTCTCGCTCGGTCCCCTAAACCTGCTTCTCTCCCATCATTCTGGTCAATCCTGGTTGCTCCCAGGCCACACACCTGGGAGGGCCTTCAGCTCCTCTGTCCCCACTCACACCCACTGACTGTTTGTCATGGTGGCTCTGTCTTCAGAGGGGACTCAGGACTGAGTGCTTCCCACATGTCCCTGTGACTGGCTGGGTCCCAGCCACCACCTCCTCTCACCTGGGCCTTTTTGGAGCCTCCTCCCTGGTCTTTCCCTACAGCAGCCAGAAGCAATCTACTCCGTCACAGATCTGAGGAAGCCCACAGTTCTGCTCAAAACCCTTTGACGGTGCTGCATCACACTCCGAGTAAGATGCAGAGTCCTCGGCATGGCCTATCCCCTCCCTGACCTCATCTCTGTCACTTTGTCTTGGTCTGTTCTGTTCCAGTAGCTTCCTCCCATCTTCCCAGACCTGAAGCTCATCTCTGCCTCAGGGCCTTTGCTCATGCTATTTCCTCTGAAGGACGAGGTTTCCTCTGTTTCCTTCCTCAGGTCCCTGCATGGCTCACTTCCTCACCTTTTCCAGGCATTTGCTCAAATACTACCTTACTGGGTTATATCCCTAACCATCCTGTTAAAGTGAGCTCTCCCTACCTGGGTGCTCCCTCTTCTCCTCACTTTGTTTCTCCACAGTATTTCTCACCACCTAATGCATTTATCTTCTGGGTTTTATCGTCTGCCTGCCACACGAGAACATCAGCTCCTCGAGGTCAGAGCTTTCCGTGTTCCTTATTTCTGCCTGTGTCCCTATATTTAGAACAGAGGTTGGGAAGCAGTAAGGCCTCAAGAGGCATTTGGGATGTGAATGAGCAAAGGACTGACCCACCGAACACCCAGGTCCTGGGGGGTCTGGGGGGATCAGGTCCCACTGAGAGAAGAGCACATTCCTGTTGCCCATGACATGGGGTACATCAGCTTTGAGTGAAGCAGGGAAAATCGTTACATTTTTGTCTTTCTGTTTGATTTCATGGCATCTGTTTGCCTGAATCAGGATCTATTTAATCCCCACCGGGAGTGACTTCACCGCAGGGGGCTCTGCAAAACTGAAGACGGGCCCAAGGCCAGTGTCCACCAACAGTACTGGTTCTCAAATGTTCTGCTACCAAAGTCCCTTTAGAGTCTTAAAATTTCTTTTTTTTTTTTTTTAAAGATTTTATTTGTTTATTTGATAGACAGAGATTACAAGTAGTCAGAGAGGCAGGCAGTGGCGGGGCGGGGGGAGCAGACCCCCCGTTGAGCAGGGAGCCCCATGTGGGGCTCGATCCCAGGACCCTGAGATCAAGACCCGAGCTGAAGGCAGAGGCTTTAACCCACTGAGCTGCCCCCGTGCCCCCAAGACTCTCAACAATTCTTAAGGACCCCAGATAGATTTGTTTATGTCAGTTTTATCTAGTGATAGATAGCTACCATGTCAGAAAAGAAAATGGAGACATTTAAACATGAATTCATTTAAAAATAGTAACAAAAAACCTACTGGCTAGTATGTATTTTTAAAAATGATAGATTTTCCTCAAACAGAATAAAGTCAGTTGAGAAGAGCTGTACTGCCTCCCATGCTTGCAATCTCACTGATGTCCAGCTGAGTAGACGGCAGCTAGATTCACGGCTCTACTCCTGTGTTCAGCCTGGTGAGATACGTTGTTCTGGTTATGTTTCAAGAGAAATCCAGCCTTCTGTAGATACGCACACAGAGAGGCAAGGAATATTTAAAAGGAGTATTTAACATAAAATTTTGAGATAACTGGGGGTGCATTACACACCCTCAGAAAACACTACACCCTTGAAGCAAATAAGGGTGAAGGGCAAATCCTGTCTCAGCATTAGCATGAAAAGAGTTCTGGGCCCAGGGCTCCTGGGGCCGACTTTGAGAACCGCTAGGGGAATGATGTTCCCCAACAGCCCAAAGAGATAGGCACGCCTTTTGTCCCCATTTTACAGTTGGAGGAACCGAGGCATAGAGAGGTGAAGTCCCTTTGTGTCCAGCGTCCCACAGTGGCTGGTAAATGGCAGAGCTGAGACTTGAAATCAGGGGACCGTCTCCACTCGCTACCCTGCCCTGCCTCCCGGCAGGATGGCACCCCCAGGCCCTGCAGATGGGAGCGCCATCCCGCCGTGGTGGGGATGGTGGGGACACTCGTGAGGGAGAAAGGAAACAGCAAGTGGGTTGCTCAACAGCTAGTGGCAGGGGCAAGGACAGATGGACCTTGTGATCCCACAGGCCCTGCTTCTCCATGAGGTCCGACTACCCTCCAGCGTGCTTCCTGCTGGAGTTCCAGGTGGAACAGAGATCCCACACCGAGGTCATTCCCCACGCTCCGTCCTCCAAGGTTTATCTGCCCGTGGGCTGCTGAGGGAAGGCCATCCCAGAGCCTGAGCCCCTCACCTTTCCAGAGAGCCAGGGTGGGAACAAGGCAGGAGCCGGCACCTTGATCACTCCTTCCAGATGTGCAGGAGGGGTTTAAGGGATGTTTTCGCCTTGGGAGGCAGTCGGGTGTGAGGTTGAACGCGGGCTCTGGGGCTGACAGTGCGGGTTTGAGTCAACTGTTCCCACCTACTGGTTCAGTTTTCCCAACTGTAAAACGGGGATAATGGTAAGCCTGCCTGACAAAGGTGTTGGGAGAGTTCAATGAGGAAACACAGGGCAAGTGCGCCCAATATGTTGGTCGCTGTTTGTGTTATAACATTATTTACCAAGATGTTATATATTCATTCATTCAGGCATGCATGCATTCACTCATTCAGTAAACACTTATGTGCTTATGTGCCAGGCCTGGTCCTAGGGACACCACTGAGCAAAACAGAATAAATTAACCAACAACGAAAACCGCACCCTTGTGGAGTTACGTGCCAGGACTGAGGACAGTCTGAAGCGGAGAAACAGGACCCCCGGAGGCTGTCACAGTAATTCAGGAGAGAGGCTGGAATGGTTCTAAGCAGGTGGGGGCAGAGGGGCTGGGTTGGTTTCAGGCTATTTTTGGAGTTGGAACCGCCATGGTTTGCGGATGGATTAGATGCGGTGTGGGAAAGAACTGAGAGGAGTCAAGGACAATTCTGAGGTTTCTGTCCTGAGCGACAAGGACATCCTCCCATCATCAAGGGGGCACCGTGGGAGGGGCAGGTTCTGTGGTGGGGTGACAAAGAGCTCGAGGTCACACACGTTAACTTTGAGGTTCCTGTTAGCTGGGTAGTCAAGGTGGAGACAGAGTGGGCAGCCTGGAGATAGGCGTTCAGGTTCAAGGGCGAGGTCCGGGCCAGGAGGGGAAATGTGGGAGTCATCAACATTTCGATGGCATTTAGATCTGTGGAACTGGATGAGATCACCCAGGGAACAGGTTCTCAATCTGTGGGTCCTGAACGGGGATGGGAAAATTCCATCTTTATTGATTTTCATGACCCCCTAACTAGCATCTCCTTCCATCATGGAAGAAGGCAACAAATACCTTTGCCTCTGTCGCCAACAGAAGTCACAGACGTTTTCACATCATGTGTCAGTTAACCACACATCTCGAGGTAGCACTGAAGCCAGCTCCACCCCGGAATCAGGAGCTCTCAGACCCGTCCGTTAGCCCCCACATAACCATGGCATCGTGTCCTTTAACGTGTAAAGAAGCACACACGGCACAGTTTATAAAGTATTTTGGTATCACTGGCTTCTTTTGTAATCCTGTGTGTTTTCTTCCTTGCACTTAATTTGAACCCACTCCGAAAAGGATGCGCACAGATGCCAAGGGGGACACGTGGCTCTCCAAGGGGTAAATTCCCTGGGGAGGGAATGGGTATTGCTGGAGAAGAGGGCCCTGGGCTCCCGAGGAAGGGGTCAGGGTTATGGGACGCCAGCCTAGCAGGTGGAAAGGGGCTGCAGGTGGGGTGAGAGGAGGACCAAGCAGGAAGGCGGATAAAGGAAGCATTTCCAAGAGTCTGGTGGGATCAGCTCAGCTCCTGCTGCTGAGGACGATGGTGGGTCTTTCCCCAGGATGAGGGAGCTTACTGACCACAATCCCCGCCCAGCATTATAGCTTCCAAAGTGCCGCTCAGCCTCTGCCCAGCCCAACACTTTGAGCACTAAAGCTGGGAGTGTATTCAACTGTACTCAGCTCGGTTATTTCCCAGCCACTCGTTTGTGTAAGCAGGGGCCCGTGTGGTGTGATTCCATGCCTGCGACCTTCCCTCTGCTCTGGAGCACAGCAGTTTCCTTCCTCCCGCCCTGGGAGAGAGCGTACACAACTTACAACCAGGCGCACAAACTCCAAGGAGATCCAGGCGCTCTGGTAAAGGAATGGAATGGACCAAGGCTAAGAGAAGGAGATGTGTGCGGGGCATGGCAATTCTAGCCACGCCTGGGAAGTCTCACAGAATCTGCTGTGTCGCCCCAGTGCCCGTGCACTGCTGTTCCCCAGAGGCAGGGTTACTAGCCGGGTCCCAAGGCTAGCAGAATGGAGGTGACCTTCTCAGCCTCCGTCACTGCCAGAAGTGGCCATGACCGACTTTTGGAGGAGATGTGGGTGTACGCGGTGGGAATTCTGGTAACGGGCCTACAGAAAGCGGGTGTGCCTCCCCCGTATTTTCGACTTCCTGCTGGCTGGCTGTGCCCATGGTGAGCCATTCTGGACAAGAATAGCCCAGGATGGCGCAGTAATGTCACAGAAGGAGCCTGGACACCAACACCAGGCGTGCCAGGTCAGCCCTGGGCCGTTAGTGCCCAAACTGTCAAATGAGAGAAAAATAAGCACCTTTCATCTCTAAAGCACTGTTCTTTAGGGACAGAAATGCCCTTCACTGTACCTATATTCTGGCAAATACTGGGGGGTGGAGCTGTGACACATATCCAGCTGGTGACTACCATCTAGTAGGAGACAGCAAATTTTTCTGCCAAGGGTCAGACTATAAGTTGTTTCCCTTTGAGCCACGTGGTCTCTGTTGCAATTATTCAGCTCCGCCACAATAGAACATAAGCAGCTGTAGGCAATACATGAACGAAAAAGCTGTGTTCTAAGAAAACTTTATTTATAAAAACAGATAACAAATTTCTGTAGGCTGCAGTTTCCTGATTCCTACTGTCTAGGAATGTTGCTAATATTTGGCAAGATCATTTTTTTTTTTTTTTTTGAGAGAGAGAGTGCCCATGAGCACACGAGTGTGTAGGGGAGGGGCAGAGAGCAAGGGAGGGAGAAGAGCCAAACTCAGCGCTCGATCTCTGACCCTGAGATCATTACCTGAGATGTAATCAAGAGTCAGATGCTTAACTGACTGAGCCACCCAGGCGACACCCACCTCCCTCTTTTTTAAAAACAAAGTTTGGAAACTGAACTTTTTGGTGACGTTTCCAGATTTTAAAAAACACCTTATAAGTCAAACAGAACACATGTGGGGTTGAAGTGTGAACTTGGGCTGTTGCCTGCTAGTTTTCAAGACCCACATGAGGTCCCAAGGAGTGCAGAACAGAAGCTGCGCTGGTCCCAGCCAAGGTTCAACAACACCCCCCCCCCCCCCCCCCCCCACAGGAGGGCCCTGGGTTGTGAGACCTTCACCATCCATCCTTTGGCTTTTGGGGCTCCTGATCTGGGCAGGGGAAAACAATCCCGCTAACTTTCCAGGGGTGGAGCTGAGGTCTCTTGAGGTACAAGTGATAAATGAGAAGGAAATGCTTTTGCAAACTCCGGAGCACTATAAATATTAGATGCAAAATGCCACAGGACTGAAGTCTTTGTTTTTTTGGCAAACTGGCTGAGGAAGCAGGGTGGGGAAGAAAGGCATTAAATAAACCCTGAGCCCCAAAGCTCTTAGGGCTGGGGCATTTCTAATATTCTGTAACTTGATCCTTTTAACTTTGGGCTGCTTGCAAGGTTACCACATGAGTCTCTTTCTTCTGCTTTTGAAAAGACACCAAACGCAAATGGCTGCACAGAGGGACAAATCGATGCCGTGAAAGTTCTGGATGCGGAGATGGAATCTTGCTGAAATGAGAACTGTGGGAGAGCAGACGAGGAAGGTGGGGGGCATAATGACACACGAAGGAGGCATCTCGTGCTGGAAGCAGAGAGAGCTGGGAGAAAGGCCCTCCTCCCACTTGCCCCTGGAGGGGGGGAAAGCTGGATTTGGGTTTCTATAGCAGACATCTGTTTTATTTTTCTGCCCAGCATCCACGCTCCTGTTTTTGGTAACTGTGCCTTCTGAAGTACCTATTCAAGTGAGACTGTTTCTGGCTCCCAGCTCCTGGGCTAGGCATGTGATCTGGGGTCGGCCAATCAGGGTGTCGCCCCTCCCCCGGCCTCTGTGATTGGGTAAGGGAGGGGCATATGACCCTCACTGAGCCAATGAAAGCCTCCCCTGACACTTTTGCTGGAGTATGGGGAAGAGGCTCTCCCTTTCAACCAAGGTCACTATGCCGGTGGGGTGGGACCTGGGAGGGCCATCTTGACATCACAAGGCAGAACCTTCCTGAGAATAAAGCTAACAATGAAAGAAAAGAACAAAGCTAATGAAAGAAAATCCAAGAAGCAGAATGACAGGTTCTGGTGACAATGTTTGACTACTGGGACTCAGCTAAATTTGCCTGAACTAATTGCAATTATATTTCTCAGTGCTGGAAAAGAGAGACAGTAATCCAAATTTCACTTTGTTCTCATTTTCTGCTTACTTCAAGCCTAAGGCCAAAGAGTCCTCTGTTCATTCAGCTCTTTATCAGGCACCCAATACCTGCCTGGCACTGTTCTTGGACAGGAGAATACAGCAGTGAACACAATAGGTAAGAAATAAATTCAAAACACCTGAGACAATTTCAAGGGGATGGTAAATCCTACAAAGGACATAGAGCAGGGTATCGTGGTAGAGAGTGACAGGGTTGGGGAGGCTAATTCATGCAGGGAGGTCAGGGAAGCAGCGGGGATGTTAGAGACAGATGGTGAGATAATAAAAAACAAGCTACGTGAGTAGCGCTCTAAGCAGCTGCAACTGCAAGTGCAAAGGTCCTGGGGCAAGTGTGAGCTTGGGATATTTGAGGAACAGCAAAGAGGCCAGGCAGTCTGAGTGTTGTTAGAAAGGAAGAGAGGTAGGAGATGTGCACAGAGAGGGGAGCTGAGCAAAGCCTTGGCAGGTCTAGCAAGGAGCTGAGCTTATAGGGCATCAGGCAGCTGGTAGAGGGTCTCGTGCCAGGGGGTGACATGATTAGAATGGCATTTTTCAAAGCTTCCTCTTGGTGCTGGGTGCAGGAGAGGAATGGCTAACCACGGGGTAGAAGCAAGGATGAGCAAATAACCAGAGTGAAGGCCTAGGGCTGCTCTTACTTGTTCGTGGCAAGCTCATTGTCCTCAAGGAAGGCTGAGCTGTCGGCGGTATGGAGGCTGGGCTGCTTGGGCCTCATTTTACATGCTGCCCTTGGTCCCCCACTCCTTGAGATGGTCATGCATCTCCAGTAAATGAAGCTAGGGCCCATCCATGTCCTGGAAACTTGACTCGCTGGGCATGGCAGGCTCTCCCAGCACTAGTGACAAGTTTTATCACCTGCTGAGTCAACATCAGGAAGGGCAGTATTTGAAAATCTTTCTGTCCCCTTTTAAAGCATGGTTTTGTCCAGAAGGATGGAATGGGGGGGGGCTGGAGGAGTGAAGAGAAAATCCACAACAGACTCTTGGAATAAGGCCTGGGGAGACTGTCATCATTGAATATTTAATTATCACCTTGGAGGAAGGTGACACTAAGCTGTTCCTTTGAAGGGCAACTCTCATTTCCATGTCCATTTCTGTGACAAATATTTTGTAAAAGCTCCTTTATTTTCCTAAAACTGCAGGTAACAGAAACTACCTAGGCACATTTTTTCCCCCAAGAAATCAATACAATGTCCTAATTACAGCCTTACAAGAAGAATAAAAGGAGGGCAATTTATAAAAAAGAAAAATTTCCGTATGAACTTCCAAGCCCATCCATCAAGGAGACACGATGGAGTAGTCAGGTGGCACCTAGACACAGATTCAGAGATGTGTGAGCAACAGACGAGGCTGGGTGGGCCCGCGGTGCTCACAAGCCAAGAGCTTCTAGTGGCCCTGCCCTCAGCTCAGAGACTTTCAGGAATATGGGATAACTGCTGGAAAAACGTGGCACTCAAGTATGATATTCCTTCCAGTTAGTGATCACTTACATTCCTGGAAAGTTCAGAGGGTCCTAATACCATGCAGTATGCCCGTGGTGGTTACGCATAAAATGGACTTAGGGTCAAGGCTCAGATCACAACACATGTCAAAGAATCCATTTATATAATGATCTGGTGGAAGACTCGGAAGCTACATGGAACAAAAGAATTGGGGAGCCCCTTTGGCTCTCCCTGCGCACAACAGGCCACAGAAGGTCCCTGGTTCCCACCCCTCGGACCCCAGCCGCATCCCCAACGTGGACAACCACCAGAAATACTTTCATAGTTTGGCCCCTAGGGGGCAGTATGTTCCCTTGGGAACCACTGGTTAGAAAAAAGTTTGCTAACCAGTGGCCTGTGGGCTGAATCCATCCCACAGGTGTGTTTGCTTTGGGTTGGCCTGGTGTTTTATTTATTTATTTTTAAAAGCAGAGCAAACAGTCCGCATTCGAAATCTGGACAATTTGACATGGAAGTCTGGGTGTCACACTTCTGACAGATGAGGAGATCTGGCACCTCTGGGCCCACCTATCATCCAATGGGCACCTTGGCCTGGGCTGTGGGGCGCTGCCCCCTTCCCTGCCTGGCCCCTCTGGGCGCTGGGGTTTGGTTTCTCTGGGGAGGAAGGGGCTCACGCAGGCACGGCGGACAGCGGACCCCTATGTGGCCTTGGGAGGGCTGATACAGAGGGGCACCCGGTTTCCCTTCCTTTGCTGAGAGCCCTCTCCCCATGACGGTACAGATGCCACTCTGCTGGAAGTGACCAGCTGGCCACAGGTGTGTATGTGTGTGTGGTTGTGCGCGCGCGCGCCAGAAGAGGAGGACCTGGCTGTGGACAGGTGGGACCCACAGGCCCCAGGCTGGAGCCCCCCTGGTAGCTTCCCTGTGCTCCTGAAGCCCTGGCCCATGTTCTAGCCTCAAGAAGGCCTGGGAAGAAGGCCTGGAGAGGCAAAGGAACCAGTTCACGGAGCTCGGGCCTGAGCGGAAGTACCGCAGGAAAGAGGGGAGGCGCCCACCTCACATTAAGGATTAAGGAAGAGGAACCATGTAAAGTGCCTGGCACGATACAGGCTCCATGGGAACAACCTATAATTCTAAAATGATTGTTGGCATTCTTTTCATCTTCTGAAAGCTCTGTGTGCCCCCTCCAAAATTTTGCTTCAATTATGCTTTCCGCCAAGGCTGTCCAAGAGGACTTTTGGTGACAATAGAAAACATTCTACATCTGAACCATATGCTCTGGCATGCATGTGAGCCCAGTGGGCACTCGAAGCCTGCCTAAGATGACTAAAAAACTGAACTTTTAATCTGACTTATTTTTAATTAACTTAGATAGTTCCCAGTGGCCAGTAGCTACTGTGTTGGGCCCAGCAGCTCCAGTGTAGACCCTTCTAGAATGTTCAGGGGAGTTGCCGCTCGCGCCAGGGAGAGACTGCGAAAGGTCACAGTTAGCCTGAAAACTCCCTTCAAACCCTTGGCGGCTTGTAGGCAGGCTTTATACATCCGCCCAACATAGCTTCCTGCTTTTCTCTTGTATTTGACTTCCACCATTATTTTAATGCCCACTGAAGTCAGACACTCCTTGAGTGAAATAAAAGTTAGAGAACCTGTGAGCAGAACCAAAGCAAGTTGCCCATGGGCTGGGCAGCCACTCTTAGGACCATAGCGGATGGCAAAGAGGGAGGCAGCCAGTTTTTCTGGGAAACCCTGAGTGTCTACAGGGTCTGCTCGTTTAACACAAGATTCTGCAGCTTTAATGGAGGTCAACGTGTCACTGGGGGTATTCAATTGGGTGGTCTGCATGAAAGAACCCAGCTGAGGTGGGTTGAATTGCGTCTCCCAAAATATACGTTCCAGTTCTAATTCCGGGTACATGTGAACGTGACTTTTTTTGGAAATAGGGTCCTTCTAGATGTCAAGTTAAGAAAAGGTCATATTGGATAAGGGCAGGGCCTCATGCGGTGGCTGGTGTCCTTAGAAGAAGAGGGGAATTTGGACACGGACACCCACAGGAGAAGGCCATGTGCAGAGAGAGAGGGACCCTTGGAGAGGCGGAGCTGGGAGCAGTGCAGCTGCAAGGCAAAGAACACCCGAGATTTCCAGCAACCCCCAGAATCTGGAGGAGACAAGGACTGCAGGGGAATATAATTGTGCTGTTTGAAACTACCCAGTTTGGGGTCTTTGTTCCGGCGGCTACAGGAGACCCACACACCTGCTACCAGCCACTGGGCTGGGACAGAGTCTGGGCTCAAGTGTCGCCTGGGGGCCAAAGAGGAATCTCCAACTGTCAGCCTGACATCCAGCTTCTGAAAAGTAGGGAAGTGGGACCACATGCTTCCTGTCTTTCCAAGTGGCCCCCTTCTTTTCCAGCCCCAAGGAGCCCCTCTCCCTGATGTATGGGCACTGGTCACATGACCCTGAAGGGTGGGGTCATAGCAAAGGCACTGGGTAACTTACGCACATATGTTGTAACTCCACTATACACAGACTGGAAACTGAGGCACAGATGGGTAAACTGAGGCCAGAGGGGGCCAGGTCTCAGCTCATGATTACAGAGTCAGAAGCAGAACCAATTTCTCTAGACGCCTGCACCAATGTTTTACTTGTTTTGAAACGTAAAGATCTTGGAGAAGGCGAGTGCCCATGAAATCAGAATTTAAAGAAATTCAGCCTGAAGATGAACCCATGTGGACATGACCCACGTGTTCCCCCGGGGCCAGCCTGGGCCCTGGAGGGCTGCCTGACTCCTGTCAGCATTCTCAAGGTGGGTCTACTTTGCAGGGCGGGAGAAAACTCTCTGTGGTCACACCCCCGGGCCGGAGAGAGGGGGCAGCTGGATGAGGAAGAAGGGAGCTGTGTGTGCATGTGTGTGTGTGCTCATTTGAAGGGAGAGGAAGGGAGTGGGGGGCACAAACAGGAGAGAGGCCAAGCACAGAAAAGGCAGCCATTGTGAAGGCTGGACAGCTGCACCCAGGGCCCCCAAGGAGGCGCCCACAGGAAGAATCCAAGTCCTTTCTTCTCTGTGTGTGCAGAAGGGCCAAGAAGAAAGGAGGAGGGGCTGAGATGGTGGGGGTGGGGGAGGAGAGAGAGGGGAGAGAAGAGAGGGGTATAGAAAAATGGGAAGGGTGGCGGGGGAGCTGGCTCTGGATGGAACATGCAGACTCATCTGTTCACCCTGCCGTGATTCCCTAAGCACCTAAGACAAGGCGCGCCCTCTTGTAGGCACAGGGATGCCAGAGGGCACAGCCCAGGCCGTCCCTGCTTCCATGGAGCAGATGTGTCAGAAGGGAGGCAACCAGTGCGACCAGTGGCAGAGCCCATGTTAGTGCTGGAGAGGGCCAGAGAGACAGACGAGCAGGAGGCAGGCTAGGGAGTCCCGAAGTAGGGGACGGGGACACCCTTTAACTTGGGAGTTTGGACAATAAATACGTAGATATATGTTAAGTGGTGACAAGAGCTCTGAAGGAAGATAAAGCAGGGTGGGGGGAGTAAAGAGGGGGCAGGAACCCTCTTTCGGATGCGCTCGTCAAGGAAGGCTTCTCTGAAGAGGTGATCATTAAAGATCTGGGGGAAGTCAGTGAACGGGCCATGTAGATGTGTAGGGAAAAAGTTTCTAGAAAAGGAAAGAGTAAGCACAAAGTAAGTCCCTTGAGGGGGTGCCAGGTGAACCGCTTGAGAAGCAGGAAGGAGTAGCGTAACGGAGGGGAAGAACAGGAGGTAAGGTGGTCAGGGGCAAGGGGAGAAGGGCAGATCATCAAGACCCTGAGGTGACCATGGGGGGCTTGCGTGAGGGCTGCAGGCAGAGGAGACAGGACCCCTCCAGCTGCTGAGGCGTGAACAGGGCGCAGCGAGTGGGAACGGGAGTAGCACACAGGGAGGGAGGGCTGTGCTGTCCAGACGAGACGTGGTGGCAGCTCCAGGAAGGTGCGGAGTGGGCTCTGGAATATCTGGAATAGCAGGGGTTTGCTGATGACTACATGTGGAGTGACAGGAAGGAAGAAAAGCAGGGATGACACGAAGGTTCTGGAATCTGGGAGCCGCCAGGGGAGACTGTGGGACATGTTCGGGGAGGGGGGACGTGATCAGGAGGCCGTTATGCACACGTCAGGTTTGAAATGCCAGGCGCACGTCCAAGGGGAGATGTTAAGTAGGCGGCTGGAGGCCGGGGTTCAGGTCCAGTGTGTTCAGGGCAAGAGGCTAAAGGCAGATCAAACAGAGTGGTGAGAAGAGGGAGCGGTGAGGATTCTTTCACAGAAAAACAGAGGAGGTCACCTGAGCACCCGTCCTCATGTCTGTGCAGTCCTACACACACACACACACACACACACACACGCTGGCGGTGAGTCTGGTCAGGGACGCCACCATGCCCGAGGCTGCCTTCCTGGCCTCCTGTGCGAGAGGCAGCAGGCTCCCCCAACGCCTCATGTGCCCTGCCAGGGCCAGCGTCATGGCCCGGAGCCTGTCTCCCAAGCGAGAGTGGCCGCCCAAGGTTGACGGCCAAGTGGTGCCCATCCTCGGCTGACCTCCCTCCCCAGCTTTGTGGGAGCAGAAGAGTGAAAATGATTGGGGGCGCTCAAGGCCAAATTTGCAAACAGCTCCAACCAGGGGCCCTGAGGTAGTCTGAGCTTGTGATAATAGGCCTCCACCCCCCACCCCCACCCCCGGGGCTCCTCTGGCACATTCTAGAACACGATGAGGGAGGGGCTGAAAGCTCATCACCAGTGCCCACATCCCTACAGAAGTCTGTACCAGATGGCAGAAGCTGGGCACAGAAACCACCTCAGAACTGCCAGACTCAGACGGTCGCGTGGAACAAGAAAAGTATCACCCCAATGAGAAGACAATGGGCGCTTCTGTCTAATTCACCAGCAAGTGCCAGAAAAGGTGTCCCTCCACCCCACCAAAGCAGTGTACTGGAAATCTGGGTCTGCCACCTCGGCGTGTTTTCCTTCCTTCTCATTCCCACAGTCCTTGATTTCCGCTTTGCTGAAAATCGCCAAAGCGCTCGTGGGCAGTGGAGGGGTCCACATGCATTCCCGCTGCTGATGTGTGGGACTCCCTGCTTCCCCACATCCTCTCCAAACTTTGGTGTGACAGGGCCTCTGAATATTTGCTGTGGCCACTGTTGCCTTCATTTGCTTACTGCTGATGACCAGAGAGGTTGGGCACGTGCTGCCAATTTTAATCCGTGTGTACAACTTATTTCCACCATCCAAGCTGATGTCTTGTGACATTCCTGGGAACACTGCTCTGGGGCAGGTGGTCTCATGTGCTGTCCCTTGTGAAAATCGTCACCAACATCAGGGCGAACATTGCATAAGTGCTTAACGGCATGTCACTGTTCTAACATTTCATCCCCACAAAACCATACCAGCTAAGCAACGTTCTTATCCCTCCTCGAGGTAATCAAGACGAAGAAGTTAAATAACTTGTCCAAATTCACTCAGTTAGAAAGTGGCAGCATCAGGATTTGAACCCAGGCAGAGTCCTTGCTCTCAATGGCTTTGCGAAGAGCTGGGAGGAGTCTCACTGCCAGAACGCTACAGAACTTTGCGCCGCGGGTGTGCAATGCGAGTAAGCACACTCAGGCAGCTGACAAGGGCTAAGAGTTGACTGAGCACGTTTTGTACTTTTTTTCTTTTGTACTTTTGTACAAAAGGTACCTTTTGTAAAACCTGAGGATACAATTCTTCCCTTTCAGGGTGTTTAGAATTGAGATCCCAGCCCCCGGAGACAGAGGAAGCCAACATACAGACATACCCAAGAACAGACTGACATTTACCCTTCTTCAACTTCACATCTCACACTTTGTCCTTTGTTCATGTCTACTGCAAGCAAAGGGTAGCAGAAAGTAAGATGTTTGCCAAATGAAAACGTGGATCGTGTAGAGGACGCCAGGTTTGGGGAAATTAATTAAAGAGATGCTGGAGGAGAGCTCGAAGCACATGCAAGTCCATTGACAAACACTATTCTGATCCGTGAGGTAATTGAAGAGGCTGCTGGAAAGGATGAGGAGGTAGTAAGTACTACATGGCAGGGGGTGGGGGGAGATTTAGAAGTCAGAGGAGTCAGAGGGGCCCTTGGAGAGATGGATCAAATCCTTAATGCTTCTGCAAAAATGACCTGTTACGGTTTTGCTGTGTGAACTGCACGTTCAGTAAAGGACATCATGTTGTATTGTCGCTTCAATTTGTTGGACAAGTCACACCCCACCTCTAACTGTCCCCTCACCAACCCATTAGCTTAAAGAATGAACCCATTAGTCACCATCACAACATAACATTTGTTGCCATGAGATACGACATCAAATACGGTTATTTAAAAAATTTTGTTGTTTCCTTTTCTTCCCCCCCAAGATAAAGGGCCCAACTAAATGCACTAAAAGCACTATTTACATGAAATGCTGGTCCACTGTTGGTCCACTTAAGGAATGTTTTTCTGCTTCCAGTCTTGTACATTTCAGGCTGATCTCTTGTACTCAAAAGGGGGTCACATGCACAAGTGGTTGTGAACCATTACTAGAGTTTGATAATTTTCCCTCAGTATTTGCTGTCTTCTCCTACAGAAAGGAATTTCTAGCTGGAAAAATGGTCACCCAGAATGGAGACTCCATTTCTTAGGCTCCTCTGCAGTGACTCATTTCTCATCAATGAAGTACAAGGAGAAATGGAAAGCAGCTGAATCTCTCATCAATTTAGGAACACCTAAATATATAAAGCAAATACTAACAGACCTAAAGGGAGAGACAGACAACAATACAATGATAGCAGGGGACTTTAATACCCCACTTTCATCAACGGGTAGATCATCTAGGCAGCTAATTGTAAGAAAACATTGGCCTTAAATGACACGGTAGACCAGATGGACTTAACATTTACAGAACATTCCATTCCCAAGTAACAGAACACACATTCTTCCCAAGTGCACGTGGAACATTCTCCAGGACAGATCATATGTGGGACCACAAAACAAGTCTTAATACATTTAAGAAAACCGAAATCATATCAAGCATATTTTCCAACCGCAATGTATGAAACTAGAAATCAATCACAAAAAGAAAACTGGAAAATTCACAATATGGGGAGAGTCGACAACATGCTATTGAATAAGCACTGGGCCAAACAAGAAATCAAGAGATATTAAAAAAAAATACCCTGAGACAAATGAAAATGGAAAGAATACATCCCAAAGCTTATGGGATGCAGCAAAAGCAGTTCTAAGAGGGAAGTTCATAGTGATAAATGCCTGCATCAAGAGACAAGAAAAATCTCAAATACACTACCTAACTTTACACCTCAAGGAACTAGAAAAAGAAGAACAAAGCCAGAAGTTAGTAGAAGGGAGAAAATAACAAAGATTATAATGAAAGTAAATGAAATAGAGACTAAAACAATAGAAAAGATCAATGAAGCTAAGAGGTGGTTCTTTGAAAAGAACCACCAAATTGACAATTCTTTAGCTAGACTCACCAAGAAAAATAGGGAGGACTCAAAGAAAAAACCAGAAATGAGAGGTGTTACAAAGAAATTACAAATCCTTTGTTACAAACAAAGGATCATGAGGCTACTATGAGGAATTATGTACCCCCAAATTGGAAGCATGGAAGAAATGGATAAATTAGGAATGAGCAATTAGGAAACAAATAGACCATTTACTAGTAAGGAGACTGAACCAGTAATCTAAAACCTCTCAAAAAACAAAAGTCCAGGACCAGAGGGCTTCACTGGTACAAACATTTACAGAAGAATTAAGGGTGCCTGGGTGGCTCAGTTGGTTAAGCATCTGCCTTTGGCTTGGGTTTGATCTCAGGGTCCTGGAATTGAGTCCCACATCAGGCTCCCTGATCATCAGGAAGTCTGCTTCTCCCCCTCCCTCTGCCTGCCGCTCCCCCCGACCGTGCTCTCTCAAATAAATAAACAAAATATTAAAAAAAATTAATATCCACCCCTCTCAAGTTCCTACAAAAAAGAGAAGAGGAGAAAACAGTTAGACTCATTCTATGAGGCCAGCGTTACCCTGATACCATAACCAGACAAGGACACCACAAGAAAAGGAGATTATAGGCCAATATCCCTGATGAACAGAGATGAAAAATCCCTCGACAACATATGAGCAAACTGAAGTCAACAATACAGGAAGAGGATTACACCCCATGATCAGGTGGGACTGACTCACGGATACAAGAATGGTTTACATCTGCGAGTTCATCTATGTGATGCACCACATGAACACAATGAAGGTTAAAAACCATATGATCCTCTCAATAGATGCAGAAAAAATATTGGCAAAATCCAACATCTGTTTCTGATAAAACCTCTCAACAAAGTGGGTACAGAGGGAATGTACCTCAACGTAACAGAGGCCCTATGAGACAAACCCACAGCTGACATCACACTCAGCAGCAAAAAACCGCCTGAAATCCTCTCCTCCAATATCAGACCTAAAGTTTTCTACATAGATCTCGTATGTTCTAAATCTGATCTACATAGATCAGATGTTCTAAAGGTGGAGTATGAGCTACGCTCTGCCTTCAGACAGATTTTGCTTGACCCCTATGGTGCATTTTAAAAAAAAAAATTGAGTTTGGCAACATTTTTTTTTTTTAATGTTGCCGAATTCAGTTTTTTAAAAAAATATCAGCAGATTTCAGCTAAAAATTCAGGTTACAAATATTTGAAGGTTGGTACCCCTGAGCACATATGGCCATAATTATCTGGATCTGAGAGGCAGGTGCCCCTTCCAGCAGGAGCCCTCTGGTCTGCTGTGGGACCACTGTCCTGGTTCTTTTATTTACCTGCAGGTCCCTACAACCACCTGGGGGGGAGGGTGCCCGTGGCTAACGCTGACACCTGTGGCTTTCTGCCGAGACCCAGGAACCAAAAGGCTTACGTGTATAGGATGGAGGCCTTCCTAGTTCTCTCCGGAGGAGCGACTGTCTGGGTGACTGTTGCAGGAGAATCAGTCTGCAAGGAGACACACCTTCCTCTTGCTCCCCACCCCCAATGTGCACCACCAGCCACATGTGTATTTGAGGGAAGGCCCCTGTCGCCCCCCTGCCCCTCCTTCCCCTGAATCCCCCAGCTTGGAAGGCTGCTTCATCTCTGAACTGAGTTGAGGGAGGCATCCATCCTTCCCTCCTGTCACTCCCACCACACAAGCCTCTCGTCCCTTGGACACAACTTCCCTGGGGTAGCAATATCTCAGGCACGATGTCTGATTTCACGATTGCGTTGGTTCCTCACCCAAGGTGTGGAGAATTCACTTCTTAATAATTCAATCGAATTGAGTTTGGAAGATTTTGCAGTGGGGCTGGAGAGAAGGGTTTTCATTATGTCTTTGCCCCAGGCCTAGCAGGTGAGCCTTGGGAACCAACCAAGGTACCTCCCACAAGATAGACAGGAAACCCCACTTGCTCTGTATCCACCCCACCCCCCACCACACACTCCCCCAAACGCCAGGATAGCATCCCGCAGCACTGGCCACGGGAGAGATTGGAGCCTGCTGGGTAGTGCAGACAGCAAGTGTAGATAAACCATCCCTGTCAACCTGGGCCAGTCTGCAGGGTGGCCGTACAGTCCCACATATGCTCCTCTCCATTTTCCACACCAATTTTCATCCCCACCCCAATGTTCTTTTGGAACCTTCTTCCATACTGACAGTCTGAAGTCAACAAATCAGTCCCCCACATAACCCACGGTGAGCGCAAATCATGCTTGAGTACTTCTAGCCTCTCTCTGTATTATATTTCATACTTTAAATGGAATCATTAAAAAACATTCAAATTCCTTTGGAAAAATCAGTTTTTCCCTACTATAAGCAAATTGTTTTGTACTTTTTTCATGCAAAATGCACAAGTTTTAAGTTAAAATGAAGTTGTCCGGGGGCTACCCCCAAATCATCTAAAATCCCGGCAGGATCGGGACCCCAAACTGGCGCGAGGTCAAGGCACCGGGCACCCCTTCCAATGCTCCCTGCCCGCCGGCCCGCCCACGGCCTCCTGGCTCCCCTTACCTGTCCGATAGCCCGTGCTGTTGAGGTACACGGCGAAGGTGCGGCTCTCGTGCTGCGTCTGCCAGGAGGGTGAGGAGCAGTTCTCGTTGTTGGTGTAGGTGTTGTGGTTGTGGACGTACTTGCCGGTGAGGATGGAGGAGCGCGAGGGGCAGCACATGGGCGTGGTCACGAAGGCGTTGACGAAGTGCGCCCCGCCCTGCCCCATGATGCGCCGCGTCTTGTTCATCACCTGCATGGACCCTGCAAGCAGGAGCCAAGGTGAGGTGCCCCCGCCGGGCCACAAGGCAAGGGTGGTTCTCAAAAGGGCGGCTCCCCCATCCCTGGGGAAGGGGGTACATTTCGGAAATCTCTGGGGACAGATGGGGGCGGGTGCCACGGTCACGTGTGGGCTGGGGCCAGCAAGGAACGTCTGGGCAAGAAATTTCCTGGGTCTGCAGTCCCATTGGGTGGTCGCGGGGAGCGGGTGAACAGCTGTTTGTCAATGATCCAAGCCTAGAGTGGAACTTTGTTTTACATAGAAACAGAACATCTTTTTTTTTGCAGGCTATTAATGTGCAGTGCATTCCTTTTTTTTTTTTTTTTTGGAAAGCAACCACTATGTAAACCCAGGGAAGATTATACTTTGTTTTGTTTGGAACTTTCCCAAGAACTGTTCACTTTTACTGAAATCCGGTCATGCCAGCCTACTGGGCTCACCTTCTCCCTGCACACTCCTCGGCCAAGTGCTCTGCTCCTTTGTCCACATGGTCCTACTTTGGAATCCACTTTCCCCTCTCTCCCCAGATTCAACCCACCAGCCAAGGCACACCTCTTCCAGTGATCACTCTGGCTTCTGATTCCCTTGAGCCCTTATTATGCATGCAGCCTGTGTTAGTGGGACTTAATTATATACCACCAGGTAGTGTGGCTTCATTCATGCCTTTTCTTGCTTCTCAATGAGGCTGTAGCAGCGAAAGGCACTTAGGAAGCAAAGGAAACTACCGTGTTCTAGAAGCCATACCGTGCACAGGTGTTTTCATGGTCACTGCCCTGCTGAGGGCCCCATGAGGGCAAAGGCTATGTGCCTTGCTCAGTGCTCAATCCTCAATGCCCCCATGGTGTGTGGTACACAGTAGGCACTCAATAAATGTTTGCAGAGTAGATGCGTAATACTATGGCTGGTATCTGAATATTTAGTAGGTTTAGGGAAATAGACAATGGAAGTAATTTTCTTCTTCCTTTTTGTGGCCACCTTCAGGAGCTTTCCTTTTCCTTAAAGTTCTTAGGGTCTGTCGTGGCTTGAGGGGTGCAAACACTTCCCCTCCCCCACATGTCCACATCATAACCCTCAGAACCTGGGAATGTGACCTTACTTGGAAAAAGGGTCTTTGCAGATGTAGTTAAGGATCTTGGGGTGATCTTGTTCTGGAGTACCTGGGTGGGCCCTAAATCCAGTGACAGGTGTTTTGTAAGAGAGAGAACAGAGAAGACACACGGACCCAGAGGGGATGGTCACATGAGGGGGGTGGCGGGGTCTACCAGGCATCTGACGTTTCTGCTGGAGAGCTGCCGATCCCAGTCACCAACAGCCCCTCAGAGACTCAAGGACAACTAATCAGACCCACCTCAGCCCTCTGTTGTTACCGGGAAGAATGAAAAGGAGTTTTATATGGCTCTTTTTACCCCATCTTTCTGCCAAATAGGGATGGAAACAGAGTTAGAGTTTCCCTGAGGCAAACATAGATCATATCTCCTCACTGTTTAAAATCACTGGATAGCTTCCCATGGCACTTGGAAGAAAAACTGAATTCCTTACCATGGCCCAAGATTCTTCTAGACTTGCCCCTGCTGCCAACCCCTCCTGTGTTCCTTTGAGTTCATCTCTCCCCTCCCCTTGGCTCATCTGGCTGCACTGGCCTCCTGTTGGTTTCTCAAATGCTCCAATCTCATCCTTGCCCCAGGATCTTTGCACTCGCTGTTGCTTCTGTGTGGGGCTCTTCTTGAGACATGGCTTTGCTGGCTTGTTCTGTTATTCAGAACTCAACCCGAGGTCACCTCCTCAGCGAAGCCCGGCTGGCCTCCCCATCTGAAGGAGCCCCCACTGTTTACTCCCTATCTCACCAGCCGTATATTTCTTCTTGACATTTATCATCTTCTGAAATGGTCTCCTTTACTGGGTCATTTGTTTGTGGTCTACTTTCCCTGGACTGAGAGTTCTTGGTGACTCAGGGTGCTGTCCACTCCCCTGCCAATCCCCCCGGGGGAATATATAATTGGTGCTCTATAAAAACCCACTGGGGGATGGAAGGACACACAGCAAAGCCTGCCCTTTCCAGCCCAGCTCTTGATGTGGTTTTAAAAGCGACACCCTCCCAGAACCAGGTGTGCTCCCTGAGCTTCTGGGCCAAGGCTCCCAGCGGTGGGCGGAGGAAAGCAAGGCTGCAAGCAGAGAACTGGCTTCTGGGTTACGAACAGGAGTCATCAGTCCTCGGGACTGTGTGAGCGGGACTGTGTGAGCGTCTCTTCTCAAAGTCACATGCCCTCCCAAGAAGCCCCAGGGGACCCAGCTGTAACTGGAGGCAATTACAGGGTTTCTACGAGGTGTGACACTTCCCTCTGGAGGGAGGGCTTTCCGAGGCCTGCCTGACCATCTGATGCTCACACATTGGAGCCTGCAGAGGGAGCAGGCCACCGCTTCAGGGTCAGGTGGAGCCGTGGGATGCCCCCCTCCCAGGCCTTGTGCCCTGCCTGGGGAAGGGGCAGGAATCCAGACAGGCCTTCTGCTTGCCCATCCGTTCTCTCTACATGGAATTTTTACTGCAAATTGAGATAGCAAGGTCATGTCCCTACGCCCCCAGCTTGCACACTAGCTACATTCCGACCTCATGGCCTTTGCCTGAGCTGTGCCCTCTGCCTGCAGGGCTCCCTCTAGCCTCCCTCAGGTGATGGAGCAAACATCAAATATCTGAGGGGCCTTCCCTAGCCCGTAATGGATGCCACTGCCCTTGCTTCTGGCACCCGCCGTGGCCCCCCCCTTGCACTTTTCCCCACAGCACCTCTTGTGCTCGGACCCCACTTCTAGCTCCCCTGTTTGCACACTGCCCGTTGTCCCTCCTGGCCCAGTCACATGGCAGCAGGGATCTGGGCTGGCTCTATTTACTGTTAAGTTCCCAAGCCTAGCACAGTGCCTGGCACACAGCAGGTGCTCAGTAAATATCTGCTAAATTCAGAAACATAGGACCTTCTTCTTTAGGCTTCTATGGACCTCGAGAGCCCCAGCTGGTCTGTGTTCACAGACATGTGCCTTTTGTGAGGTGGATCTGAAAAAATCTGACTTGAAATAGTGTTCGACAGATCCCGTGTTCTCGTTTGCCACACTCCCCACCATGCCCTGCAGTCTTACACCCATTCCACCCATTCGTATTACCAGCCAGGTCCCTGAAGGCCTTGGAGCTTGGCAACCTCCTAATATAATTTAGTTGATGAGACAGGTCCAACCTTTTCCTGGGGCAGAGGGCAGTGTTCTACGCCAATAATAATCATCATAATTATATAGAGCAGTGAGTCTGGCTGGCTGCATGCTTGCGGTATGCACCACGCTGGGCATGTGTCAAGCATCATTTTACTTAATCCCCCAACAGCCCTTTAGAGGACAGGGAGTTAAATGACGGTCAGACCCACAGAGCTTGGGAAGTGGGATACACAGACTCAAACCCAGGCCTGACTGACAGGAACAGCAGGTGCTGGGTGTCATGTTACAGAAATGTTCGGTTTCAGAAATGTTCCAGAAACGTATGGTTCACACCACACTCGAGGTAGTGATAATTCACCTAGGGAATGCACAGAGCTCCCTATGTACTTGGTCAACCCTTGGCTTCAGGGAGGCTCAGAAGGGTCCTGGGCTGGATGTTGGGGCTCCTCGTCGTCCCAGAGGTGGCTTTAGCTGGCACGCCAGCTGTGGGAGCAGCACAGAACCACCTCGCCAAATACTGGGGATGCCAGTGGTGGGAAAGCGATTCCCTTTACTACCGATAAGCTCCGGGAGAAAATGCCAGCCGGTGCCGTCACGCCCTTCATACCCACACGACTCCTGTTTCCACCGGGAGGGAGCCAGCCACCTGCTCAGAGCTCTCAGCGGGCAACATCATTGGCTTATGCTGAGTCACGTGGTCTAGTGTCCTCTACTTAGGGCAAGTGATCCTGCCTTCTCTCAGTTAGGGTAGTGGACTCTTGTTCTTTAAAACAGAACAATTACAGCTGATTAAAAGAGGTCAATCCTAGTACAGGCAGCACATAGGTGAGAAAATTCTGGAAAGGGGAGGGCCTGGCTGGCGTGTGGCACACACTGGCTTCGTACAACCTAGCACTGCCCTCGCGGTGAGGTTATGGGACTGTGTTGCAGACACCTTCAGTGCCACGCACCCTCAACTGAGCTCCTGCAGTCACCGGCCCCCTCCTGCCTCCTCTGCTTCCCTCCAGTGACTTAGATAATAATCTTGCTACGCCTTGTTCCCACCTCTCTGTTCCCACATCCAAATGAGCAGCAAGGCCTGTTGCTCCTCCTCCAAAGTATATCCATCGTGCAGCCTTGTTGCTTCTTCCTGGGGCACCTGGTTATCCTCTCTCCTCCGAACTAGGCCAACTGCTTTGCTTCCTGACCGAACCCTGACCATTTCTTCTGCGAGGAGCAGGCAGAGTGCCTTCTCTCCTAAGCACCCTCTGTGGCTCCCACTCACCAGAGAACAGAGTCCCTGGGGTCATCCACAGGCCCTGCTGGATCCAGAACCCTTCCCTGCCCACTCGCTGACGCCACAGGGGCCTTGTCTCTGCCCTCGGACAACCCTAACCCTTTGCCTCTCTGTTCCTTCTGCTTGGAATGCCCTTCCTGTAGCACCCGATGGCCTGTGGCCTCACCCCCTTCTTGTCTCTACTCCCAGCCCCTGACAGTTCAGACCCCTTCTGTAAGTTTCTGAGTCTGTGTTACCTCTAACTTCTACATATTTACATATTTATCCCGCTTGTGGATGGCCTGCGGCCTGGGGTCAGCGCTGGGAGGGCTGCGACAACCCACCGGGCCTCCCAGCCCTGAGGCGCAGGGCGGTGCTCAGTAAATACTCATAGGATTGCATCCAGGGCAACCCAGGCAGAACCAACGTTTTGCCTGCTCCTGACACACTAGGAGGAGAAAGGATGGGGCAGCTGGTAATGAGAACGCAACCTCTCTGCATCTCTGGGGACTGCAGGAAGGACAAAGCTGGCTCCTCACGCAGCCTGCCCGACCCTTCTGGAAAGCAGGAGGCCGCCACATGGTGAATAATTCACCTGCAGTCTGCTGCCCCGAACGACACGCTGGCAAAAAGCAAATGGCCAGCGGAACTGTTTCGTATTTTTTTTTTTTAAGATTTTATTTATTTATTTGACAGAGAGAGAGAGAGATCATAAGTGGGCAGAGAGGCAGGCAGAGGGAGAGAGGAGGAAGCAGGCTCCCCGCTGAGCAGAGAGCCCGATGCGGAGCTTGATCCCAGGACCCCGAGATCATGACCTGAGCCGAAGGCAGAGGCTTTAACCCACTGAGCCACCCAGGGGCTCCCTCCCTTTCGTGTTTTTAACAGGCTCAGAACCAGGGTCTCAAAGCACTTCCGTCTCTCTCCTCCTAGGGAGCTAGGAGGTGAGCTGATGGGCCGCTCTCGCCACACCCTGCACCACCTGTCTGCTTGGTGCACTCACCCCTGCCCAAAGCAGCTGGCTGCGGGAGAGCTGTGTCAGTCCACTGCTGCTCAAGTACGACTTACCAAAGCCCCGAAAGCACGGTGGCTCCCGTGCAGAAACGGCACTAGAAGCGAAGCGTCCCCGCGGGGACAGTAACCTGCTGTATTAAAACAGCCACAGCGACAAGGCTCTACAAATCCACAACCGAATGACACCAACCACAAGATCTGATCTGCTCACCCAGCCCAGCCCTGGCGTGGACGGACAGACGGCTCTGATGAGAGGGGAGAACCGGAGGATGTGGCCGCACAGACAGAAAGGCCAGTTTTTATTATTTTAAGTGATGCCAGCAGCCAACCCAAACCTGCTTTGTCTGACATTAACCTGGGGACATGCAAACAGAAACAGGCCGGCTTCCTTCCATGATCGAACCCTCCAGCCTTGCCTTGCCAGGCCAGGGCTCAGGTCTCCCAACACTTCTCTGCGCCTCTCAAGGTCCCGCCCCTACCGACTATGTGGCATAACCCTCCCTCCCTGTGACGCTCCCCTGCCCTCCCCCTTTCTGATCGCTTTTTGGGGCCTCCTCAGCACTCCAACTGTGCTATTATCATTATCTGATATCTTTCCTTAAAGTGACTTTAAACAATACACTTTATTCTCAACCCAAGTAACTACGTGAACTTCCGTGCCTGATATGCTAATTTATTTATTTTTTTAATGAACGTCAAAGTAAGTTTGTAAGCAGTTAAATCGAGGTTTGCTGAGCTGTTGCATGAGACACCTGTGCCTTACCTGTTGTAGAAAGTCATTTCAGGAAACACTGAAAGAACACATTCTTCTAAAGGTCTGGATCAGTGCAACCGCTACCTCAAGGGAACAAGCAGGTGCTGGGGACGTTCAAGATTCCAAACATGACCGAATTTTTGCCATCCACAGGGCTTAGGCTTTTCCCAGCCACTTTCTGCCCTGGGGGCCCCTGCCAGCCGGGAGCAGATGCCCCCCCACACCCCTCTGCGACAGATTACAGAGGCCCCCCGCCAAGTGGGCGGCATGGGAGTCACTGATCGTGATGGATGACTAAGGAAATGATACCTTCTGACATTTGTTTTCTTAAAGGTATAGGTAAACGATTAAGAGTCTTTGACATCATCCCTCCTAGGGAAAGCCTGGCAGGGAAATGAGATACAGGGAATGAAGAAAGTCCTTCAGTAAACCCAGGGTCTTGACTTAAATCAGCATTTCCTGTCTCTCACCTGGACTACTGGTGGCCAGAGGGCTTCTTTTGAAAGGTGAAGCCACAGCACGAGTTCCTCTGCTCAGTCTCTTCCACCAATGGTCCATCTTGCTCCAAATAAAAGCCAAAGCTCCCCCTTTGGCCCAGGAGACCCCATGTGAATTGGGTACTGATTCTCCCCAGCTACAACTTGTACCTCTGTCCCCCACTCTCCCTCTCCTCTGGTTGTCCTGACCTCACTGCTCCTAGAATGCACCAAGCATGCTCCTGCCTCAGGGCCTTTGCACTTGCTGCTCTTGCAGCCTAGACGCCCCCCACCCCCTGCCCGGTGTCATCCAGGTCTTTGCTAATACTGCCTCCTCGGGGAGGTTTTCCTTGTGCTGTGCTGACTCCATTCTCCCCTTCCTGCTCCACGAGAAAATGTTCTTAGCCGATTTATAAACTGTAGATAATGGTTGCCTCTGAGACAAGCACTGTGAATGGTGGATGGGGAAGCTTTGCTTTGAATTACTTGAGTATTTTAACGTGAGGCTGTGTCAGTCAAGTAATTTGAAATACCCTGGAGGTGTGGGAGGGAGAAGAGAACTGACTGGAAATAGGCTACTCTATGAATACTCCAGGATATGTGTTGCATTCCCACCTGTGCCTTTCATTTGGAGAAAAGATTATCTAGCCTGGAATGTTCTAGAAGAGGTCTCTTGGCAAGGACCCCTCATATCTGTAGAGACCACAGGTAACTCTGAATACTAAACAAGAGGCCACAGTCAGAAGGCCAGAGGCATGACCTGTCCACAGAAATGCTTAGTTATGCTTTTTTCAGTGTATCAAGAAAGCTGTAGCTTTTTAAATGAGCTTTGTGGGCTCTTGGCATTTTTGCTTTTAAGGGTCTCTTCCTCTGTGAAAAATTTAAAAAATTTCTACTCATCCCAACTCTTTTCAGGTTCACAGACCCGATTCCAATGTGGGGCGTTGTATGCCTCCTTCCACCCCCAAGGCCACAGACCAGTGGTTCCAGTGACCTCCTCCTTAGGTTCTTTAATTTGCTAGAGTGGCTCACAGTCCCAGGCTGTGTTTTCTCCTCTTCTCTGGGTTGAATATTAGGAGCTGAAGGGCCACATGGCATGGGGACCGGCTAAGGGCGAAGGGGACATGACCTGTGTCCTCTCCAGGTGCCATCCTTCTCTGAATGATTCTTTTGTCACCTGTTTAGCTCTGTACGTTAACAGGTTCCACTGATGAATGTGTTTGTGGGTGTGATGCACACAAGTGAGCTTCTGTTCTGGATGGAACATGGGCCTCCCTCGTCTGTACACTCCGGGTGTCAAAGAGCCCACGAAACAAAGCGTGAGCCGTCTTATGAAACCACTGACTTTCTCTGGGGCTTCATTTCCCTTCTGTAAAAATATAGCCCATGAATAGCTTTAGGTGGAAGATTTCTTTTGACTGTGAAATTCAAGGACAATTCTAGAATACTCTCTGTCACCTAATGCAGTATGCTGGGAAGGGCTCTAAAGGTACCTGGCCTGAGTTCAAATCCAGACTTTGCCACATCCTATGAACCAGGTACCTTGTGCAAATGATTTAACTCTCTCATATACTTCAGTGTCCTTGTCTGCCTCTTCCCTATGGGCTGTTCTAAAATTTAACCGAGGAAAATACCTTTATTGGAGTACGAGGCATACTGAAAGTACTTAATACATGCTAGCTGTTACAAATTTTAGTTATCGTAGCTCCCCAGTCCTGGGTAACAGAGTTCACAAAGTGCCTCTGGACAGAATCTGGCCTGTGTGTTCAACTTAGCTGTGCTTAAAAGGTGTTTGAAAAATTGAGAACTTTTTTTTTTTTTTAAATAGATTTCATATCAATCCAGCTGTCTGGCTTTGCTTGAAAAAGACAGAGATCTGGCCTTGATGGGTCCAAAGGTGAGTAGACCAGAGTAGCAAGGGCCCAGTTTAGAAGGTCCACTCTGGTTCTTCCCGCTCCCCGCTTTCCACATTTACTGGACCTGCCGGGGCCTTGGAGGCACTGAGTTTACAACCTGTACTGCTTCTACTTCAGCTGAAGGGACCAGCTAAGTAAACCTCCAAAGTAACACTATGACCCAGAGCCCCACAAGAGCAGGCTTTAAGAGGAGGAGAGCTGTGGGTCTGCCTCTAGGCTAAAACAGAACCTTGACCTAGACTGGCAGGTGGGGGTAGGGGGAAGGGCCATTAACTCAGGCCACAGGTGGCAAAGCACCTGTGTCCTGTGCTGTCCTCCTGGCGTTGGTAACTGCCGGCTAGGCTGGAATTCCCGTGGCCGCCCTCATTGGGTCCTCGAGTGTCCCTGGAATGCCCGCAATGTCACCGGATCAGCTTGTGAGTGGCCTGCCCCCCGCAGACTGTTTAACAACCACGGGAGGCTGGGCCCCCTCCGTCCCCCTGCCCGGAATAGCTCTGTGCCCAGCAGGGTCGGGGAGGGGGCTGGGGGTGAGCATCGGAAACAGAGGCCACACCTGGGCAGAGGGACTCCACTGTCTCCTGGACAATGACATCTGATGCCCCTCCTCGCGCCAGAATGGGCTCACTGCTGTCAGTTGGTGACTACTGTGCCTCCAGCTCCACCCAGAATAATCACACCGGATGCCGGGGACCCTCTGCTCAGACCACTTGTCCTCATGGTGGGGCAAAGGGGGGGCCGCTCCTGACCCGGGGATGTCACCAAATACAAGCAAATGCTGTTGCCGGTTTCAGGTCCAAGAAGCCAAGGCTCGAAATCACTTCCTCAACCCGGCATCAAGGAAGCAGGTGTCGGAGAGGCCATGTTGGCATTTCATTAATGAACACTGGACTGTCAGAGAGATCCTCAAGTTAATTTTTCCTCCTCTGCCTTCTGCTAGCTCTGGCCATGAAGCTTCTGGGAGCAAATTGTGCTACAGCACTTCTGAATGGAAGGGCAGTGGCCCAGAGGCCCTGGGAAAGGGCAGGTCGCGGGAATCATCAATGGCACTCGGCAGTCACCGGTCACTGCCTCTCTGAGGAGCTCCACCCACATCCTGCTCCTTGCCAGAGGTGGTGTCTTCGATGAGGCAAGGCCTCCGGGGGTGTTTTGCCAACCTGTCCTCATGGGCTACATAGAGCCAGTCACCTAGCCACTGGCCCGGTGGCGATGAGTGCAAAGCAGGGGATGTCTGTCCGGAGCCTGAAAACCCGTTCCTCCTCCTTCCGCATGTCCCTTTCTCTGTAAACACCACCGCCATCTGCCATCCGCTCAGCTGAAACCTCCGAGTGATTCTCGATTCTCCTTCCCTCCCCCTTGCAATCCAGCCACAAGGCCTGCCTGCTGACCCTCCAAACAGAACCGGTTCCATCCCTTCTCTACCTCTGCAGAGCACCCCTGGGCTCCCACCTGGAGCCCCCACTGGTCTCCCTGATTCTGATTTTGTGCCTGTAGCCAGACTGAGCCACTGAAAACACGAATCATGCATATTGACCTGCTTAGAACAGCTCAGTGACTTTCCACGGGTTTTGGAATAAAATCCAGACCTTCTCCCATCATTCTCCCCCTCACTCCCCGGGTCCTGCTGTCCTCCTCAAAGTTCCTGGCAAGCCCATTCCTGCCACGTGGCTCTTGAACTTATCCTGGTGCCTGGGGTGGTCCTCCCCCAAATTCCCATGTGACTGTCTCCTTCTCATGGTGCAGGTGTCACCAGTGCCTTCGTACAACACCCCCGCCATTCCCCCCGGAGGTGCTGCCCCTCACCGGGACCCTTGCTCCTGATCTCTGGTGTGGGGAGAGACCCTGATTGTTCGCCAGTGGTATGTTCCCCTTCCTAACAGGCCCTGATTTTAATCTTTAATGCACCTAGCTAGGAAATCCATTTCCCAGACCGCCTTGCAGCTAAATGTGCAAGTGGTCCTCCCTGTGTCCTTCTAGTCTGTTCTCTGTCTAATGATCCAGCCCAGGGAGCTGACCTAGATGGGCTATATCCACAACTCTCTTTACTCTCTGGCTTTCGACTGGAATTGGCCACTGGAAGGCCTTGGGAGGAGATCAGTAGAAGAGAAAAAGGACGTTGGGGTATGCAATCCTCCTTTTCTCTCCCTGTGGTATCAACAGAGGGGGACAGCTCCTGCTGGGTGGCCCTCGGTCTTCCAGTAACCATTTGCTCCCCTCATCCCCTTGGTCTTGGGGTAGGAATGGCTCTAATGTTACTAAACAGATTTCCCCACACTTACTTCCTCACAGTTTGGCAAAATATAGTTAAACTGTCCTTGAATAATCCAAATTTGAGTGTGCCCCACATTTCTTGCTGAGATCATGTGGCTAATTAAGTAAGCTCTGTCTGTGTTGTACGTGATGTCTGGAATGAGGTCCTTAAAGGGAGCTGTGACTTAACTCGAAGTCCATTCTTTTTACCCTTTTGCTTCCTCCTCCTGTGATGCCTAGAATGTGGCTCTAATAGCTGGAGCTCCAGCAGCCATTCTGAACCATGAGATGACCTTAATGAGAGAAGCCACACAACAAGTGTGGCAGAACAGAAAGGCAGAGGAGCTCATTTGCTTGATAACCTTGAAGCCTCCATGCCAGCCCTGGAATGCCAATTTCATGTGTGGTTTTTTTTTGTTTTTTTTTTTTTTGAGTGATGATATTTTTATGTGAGTGAGAAGCAAAATTCTACCTTGTTTAAGCCACTGTTATTTTATATTTTCTTTTATATGCAGCCAAACCGAATCCTGATATACTTAGCTTCCAGAATTTAAGTGATCTCCCAAGTGTTGCTGAATTGAAAAAAAAAAAAAAAGTCTTGCAGGAATGTGCTTGGAAGCTGAACGCCAGGGTGGGTCTAGATGAGCCTTTCTTCTTCCTGAGATAACCTGCCCCCACATGTTTTTGTGACTCCAGTGAGAAATGGCAGGAATGTCAGGAGTTGGTATCTTAGAGAGGCCGAGTTGGAAGTTACACTGATCTGGTGTCCGGAATCTGGGCAAGCTGTCCTGGGCTTCCAGCCATTTGGCCCCTACAGAGTACCCGAGCCTGAAACTTAGAATTGATTTCTGGAGATCAGTCTGCGGCACAGGGTGTGGTTTCCTTGCGTTCACAGATGGAAAGGAGAAAACAAGCGTCTGGCCAGGAACCCTCCCCAGGCTTTTTCTCAAAAGCCAGCCTCTCCCATGAGGCAGCCCTCCAGGCTGGAGGCCTGGAACTTTCAAGATCAGAGACCCCTCTGGGAATGTGGTGAAGGTCTTGGACCCAGTAAAGCGCAGACAGGCACACAATCTATACACTTCTTGCCCCTTCCCTGGCCCTCCCCCTCAGTCCCAGCCCATGCAGGCCTGGGCCTCTTCCCTGAACTTGTGACTCTCAGAGCTGACTGCCTTGGACAGCTCCTCCTGATTTTTCCAGGCCCTGCATCTTACCAGGTCCAGAAACCGCACGGAGCTCCTGACCAGAGCTCTTCCCATCTCTGTGAATAGAGAATCCCTCCTTGTAGTCATTCAGGCCCAAACCTGGCAGTTATTCATGACTCCTCTCACCCATCCCACATCAGGTCCATCAGCTCTGTCTTATCAGCTGTCTTATCAGCTCTACCTGATAATGAGGGGCAGCCTCTGCTTCCCCTCCAGCTCTGGTCTGAGCCACCATCATCTCATGCTTGGACTCCAGCAGGAGACTCCTTCCTGGGCTCCCTGCTCTTATTATACCCCTCCAGTTTATTCTCCATATCATAGCCAGAGGGACCATATTAACACACAAGTCAGATAATGTTCCTCCTCGGCTCAGTGTCCTCTACGGGTGTCTATATCCCCCAGAAGGCCAAAATCCTCTATCTGGTTCAAAGACCCTGCATGATCCACCCTTCCACCATCAATCCATTACCTCTCAGACCTCGCCCTTGCTCACACTGCTTTGTTATCCTGACTTCTCTGCTGCTCTGTGAGCCTGGTGGGACCGCTTTCTGCCTCAGGGCCTTTGCACCCACTGTTCCCTCTGCCTGGTTGCTCTTCCTAGGGGAACTCCCTTGACTGGCTCCTTTACTTTCTTTGCCCAGATGTCTCCATAATATCATCACTCTCCCTTTCCCTCTCCTTGCTGACTTCCCTTCCTTGCTTTATCCTCCTTGCCCCTTTTTACTACTGTAGGCACTATATACTTTATAAATGTTTTTTTATTAACTCTTGCATTAGTATGTACGCTCCATAAGAATAGAGATTTTGCCTATTTCATTTGCTGCTGGACCCCCTCTGGCACATACCCGTTGAATGAATTGTTTGTCCCGTGAGCACCCTGCTTTGGAGAGAGCCCTGTGAGTGTGCCCTGAGCGTCTCCTGGACTCGACTGCACACCTGGCACCTGTCTTCTTCTGGCACCAGCTCTTAAATTTTCCTTTAGGGAACACACCTACTCCCTTTCTGAGTCCTCACAGCTCCTGTGCGGTCGGCCCCATTCCTGACTCCAGGGTTGTGCATGTGACCCAGGCCAGCTGATCCTTGTATTCCCTTCCCCTGAATGGTTCATGATTGACCAGCTGTCCCACGGAGAACAGATCTAAGATACTTCATTTGGGGCCATTTATTGGTATGCATGGGAGAGAGAGACTCTTTCTATAAGGATGGCTCACTGTACCATCAACACGGGTCTGGTGATGCCAGGTGGGAAGCTGGTTTGAGGGTGAAGCCACTTTGGAGGAGAACTGAGAATAGGGAGATGGAGAGACAGATGAGAGCCAGACAGAGCTCCTGGATCCAGCCACACCTGAAGCTCAGAATACATGTGGACTTTTTTTTTTTTTTTTTTTTTTTAAACACTTGGGACTTTCTATTTACCTGAGTCGAATAAACTCCTTTTTTGGTGTATGGTCGGTCTGGTTTGAATTGGGTTTCTGTCACTTGTCACTGAGAGAATTCAGACTGACAGAAAGTGTTTGTGAAACAAGGGTTCTTATTTCCAATGAATGGAAACAATGCTTTTTTTCCATGGCATTTCTGTGGCTCCACCCCCAAACACTGCTGCTTGGTGGTCTTTTATCACCCACAGCGGCATGACTCTCTTGGGGGGCACACCTGAAATCTGGCAATCTGAGGGGGCCTCAAAAAAGGCAGCTTGTTTCTACCCCATGTGGACCCTTAGGAGATAAGCCCCGATATTCTGGGGTTTGGGGAATCTGTCTCCTTGATCCTCAGACACATGAGCCCCTGTATTAGTGGGGCTCCAATATGAAAAGCCCATGGCTCACATTAAGGAAGTCCATGCCTTCCCCAGCTTCCATCCTGCTGACCCGGTCAAGGAGAAAGTCTTGGGGAGGTGCTGCTGCCCTCAGCCTTTATGACAAAGACACTCCAGCCTTGCGGGAGGCAGCCTCTTGCCCAAATGCAAAAACACCGCTGCTCTCTTTGTACTTGGTTTTGCAGGGACCTCTTAGGAAAGGCAGTGGAGACCGGTTTTTCATTTACAGTCAGCACTGAAGACTTCCTTCTCAAATACTATTTAAGTTTCAAAAAGTAAGTCCAGTTCAATAAAATCTCAAATAATGGAACAGATGGCCCTGGGATGCTGCAAATGCTCCAGGAGGACTGTGTCTAACTCCTCTTGGTGTCTCTGAGCCTGTCTGAGCCGCTGAGGCTCACCAAAGGTTTGACCAGATCGAATCCAACCAGTAAACCCCAGCAGGGCTCCCCAGTGCCACAGCCTCTCTGACTCAAGGACATCAGAGGCAAACAAGATGCCAGCCTCTGTGTGCTTCTCCTTCTCTTATCCTTCTGGTAAAGGTGGTGAGCTAAGCCCCTGCCGGTCTCCAAGGATCATTGAAATGCAGGGATTTTCCCAATCACCTTGATGATGTATTGATAATGGAGGCTGCTTACTGACCCCTGCGCCCTGGAACCAGTTCCCCTGGGCACGTGACACTTCGGAGTGACAACTCAGGGAAGGGTGCCAGATGCAAGCGAGCAAAGAGCAAACTGAGTCTGTGGCCTTCCTCCCCCCGCCCCAACCTCGCAATGAAGATGCAGGACGAGCCCCTCTGTGCGTCCCATCCCCGTTCTCTCAACCAGACCCTAATTAGGATGGACGGCTGTTCTCCACCCGGGACTGGAAGGAAGCCTGGAATTAGCTCAGTCGAGAAGCCTTCAGCCCTGAGAACCATCAGAACTGCCGCACGAATGAGCAGAAAATAGCAGATGATAAATTTTTTAGGACCACCCTCTGTGTGCCGGTTGTAGCAGACTGTGAGATAATGGGCTGGCCTTTTTGGGAACATGCATTATTGATCTGGGTCTGTCTAGTGGGTTATAAAAAGCCCACCCCCCCACCCCCAACTACCACCTTCCCATCCCTCACCTCCTGAAAGCTACACAACCTCCTTCAAAAGCCAGTTCTGCTGGGGAGGGGGCGGCTCGAGCGTGGAAGGGAAGGTTTGCAGGCACTGGGGTGTCTATGCAACGTGGTGCTGCGCTGCGGGAGCTGACAGACGCCCCAGAACGCGACGGCTCTCCACGCACCAAATCCACTGCCTGGAATTTCTCCCTTCGCAGCGCTTGCTCATGTATGCTGAGATGCATGTATAAAGACATTCCCAGCAATGGTATTTGTGATAGTGAACACCAACTAACACACACACGAACACTCTAGAAACGACTCAACAGCTACTCCAGGAGACTGGTTAAGTAGAACAGTGTTTAAGACCAGGGGACCTGGTTTTCAGTCTTGCTTGGCCACGGTCTAGCCATGTGGGTGTGACCTTGGACAAGAAACTTCATTTTCCTGTGACTTCATCTCTCCCTCTTTAAAACAAAGAGAGTGAGTCTCTGTATTTTAAGTTAGCCGTGGTTCTCCCTGCTCTCCTCCCTCCTGTGTCCTTATCACGTCCATAGATCCTTTTTCTATATTTGCATATTCTTTGGTTTTATTCGAGAGTCACAGATGTAAACGTGTGATCACATTCTGGCATGAGGCTTAGCTGGATCACGTTGCTGCAGCAAAAATGTGTTGTTCCTGGGGGTGGCTGTTCCACCATTCACCTTGTATCGGGCCAAAAGTCTAGGAGTTGCCCTAGATCTTCCTCTTTTCCTTAACCCCCTCATCCAACCATTGGTTGCTGCCTCACCTATGACTGCTCCTGCCCCAGGTCCAAGCCTCCATCACCCCCCGCCCAGCTTCCGCAGGCCTCCGAATGGGGCTCCCTGTCTCTGCTCTTGCTCCTGGTGATCCCAAATTGAACATAACAGCCAGAGGGATCCTGCTGGAACCTAAGTCACCTCATAGCCCCTGCTAAAGGTCCCCTAACCTGTGTCTATTTTACTAAAACTCAAAACCCTCATCAGGACCATAAGGCCCCTCACGACTTGGCCCCAGTTCACTCCTGGTCTCATCTCTCTCCACTTCTATGCTAGCCCTCTCCAGTCCACAGCCTTCCTTCTGTCCTAACCCACCAAGTTCATTGCTAATTAACATAGTGTCCTTGCCTTGCCGTTCTCTTGACCCGGAATGCTCCTTCCTCATCCTCTAACTCCCAGCACAGTGTTGGATGCTTAATACATACCTGGTGAATGCACGAGTGGGTGTCTGGGCAGCCTTGAACTCCCAGGCATGACCACTGTTGAGCGACCCTGTGAAGCAGGACCCCTGTGCTCAGAGATCCGGGTGCCACATGCAAGTACTCTCTGCAAAATTCTACCAGAAACAAAACTTGTGTCCCTGTGGCCATGACTGTAGATTCCCCATGGTCATCAAACATGGTTCAAGCTAGATGCTGCCAGACAGATAGGTATTCTGTGTGTCCAACTGTCAATAAAGGTTCTGGACTTTGATTGCTTCCTGGCTACAAAGACTTCTTGCACTTGATAAGCTCCCCGAGAAAAATCTACACTTGTGATCATTAATACAAATCATTATAAAGAGCAACCGGGATGTATATATAAGTCACCCTTTTTTTTTTTAAAGCAATTAAAAAAACTGATGCATGCTTTTAATAATGGATGCAGAAAGAGTCTAGATTTGAAGTTGGATCTTCAAATCAATCTCAGGTTTGGTAGCAAAGACTTAGCCAGGAAACCTTTACATTTGTTGCCATCTATAATATTTAATTGTCCCCCTAAAAGCCCACCCTTCACCTAGTCAACTATTGGCACTCTCTACCACGACCCATGAAAGCCTCCAAGATATGGCTCCATCCTCTTTCTAGTCTCCTATTCCAGCTCGCTTTCCCAGGCTCCAGCCCGATCCCTTTCCTTGCTTCTGCCTCAGGGCCTTTGCACAGGCTACTTCCCCTTGCTTAAAAGGCTTTTCTCAGATCTTCACAGTATACAGTGACACTAATGATTAGAAGGGAAAATGTGCAGAAGGAAAACACACAAGGCTGTGTGCTGTCCAATATGGTAGCCATAAGTGGCTACCGAGCACCCGCAAGGTGGCTAGTCCTAAATGAATTGTGCTCTAAGTGTAAACTACAGGCCAGATTTCAAAAACAATATAAAAAATGTAAACCATCTCCTTAAGGACTTTTTATATTGATTACATGTTGAGATGATAATCATTTGAACACATGGGGTTAAACAAATACATTATTAATTTCACCTGTTTTTTTTTAAGCGTTAAAAAATGTAGCCACTGGAAAATTTAAAATTGCTTATGTTATTTGCATTTATGGCTCCCATTATATTTCTATAGGGCAGTTCTGTGTATGGTGTCCTGTTGAGAAATAGAACTGGTAAAATCAGTGACTTCAAGGTGGGGGCAGAGGAACGGATACAAGCTAGGGAGAAAGAAGGTTTCCTGAGGGAGACCTCCCCCAACAGTGAGCTGGAACTACCAATGGAGCTCAACCCCCGGGAGCAGAAGGTGCAGCTGAGACGGATTCTGGAGGGCTTGCTCTTGGTGGCCTCACGTGTGGTGGCCTGTCCTCATGCAAGGGGACAAGTGGGGAGAAAACCCTCTGGCAGGTGTAGCACCCACCGCTGGGGCGGAGCCTTGTGGTCTTGTGTGGGAATGCAGGGGCGGAGCCAGGGGCGAGCCAGGATGGTCTCTTGCAGTGTTAAGGAGGTGGTGGCCAGGGTGGCCCGCATGGGTAATGAGGCATGAGACTGCGAGCTGGAGAAGTCCCTGACACTCCTGTCATCCGTACCAGCAAGCTAAACCCTGGTGAGAGTCCCTGTCCTCACCCACTTTCCCCAGAGCCAAAGCACCATGAGCGGAAGAAACTCTGGAGGTGGCCAAGCTCATTGTCCTGAGGCACCATCATTGTGAACAGGGCTGGGGTTGCTATTACTAGCAGTTGTGTCCGCCCTCCCTGTCCCTGGATGCCACCAAGGATGAGGTAACCTGAAGTGGTTAAGATTGGAGAGGAAGGGACCACACATGCATGTGTATATACACAGGTACACACGCACACGCACACACACACCCTGGCTGACTCCTTCTTAGTTTCAGTGTCAGCTCAAACATCACCCCCTCTGAGAGGCCCTCCCTGATTACCAATCCAAAGTGGTTCCCCCTCCCCCTGGCCCCATCTGGCACAGCCCCTTTCTCCCTTCTTGAAATAATCGTCCCTGTGACCCTGCTATTACCTGTGTCCCTCACTTTGTGACAGTAAGGACTGTGCCTGTCTCACTCATTACTGAAGTTCCAGGCCCTACGACACTGCCTGGCACACAGCAGGTACTCAATACAAACTGCGTGAAAATAACAAATTGGTCTAAACATCTCTTCTGACTTTTGGAGCAATCCAGAAAGGGCTCTGCCTTAGGAATGAGTTGGAGACCTCTCACCTTGTGGACCAAGCTGCAAAGGCATGTGTGTGGGACAAACCCTGTGACTTGGCTGAAACCCAAGCGAGCTCCCCGGGTCTCCTCAGCCGCCCTGTGTCAGGAGCCTCAGCCCCAGCGCGGTGGCCCTGGACGGGGAGGTGACCCCTGCGGGCCAGCTGCTTACCCAGCTCCACGTCCTGGTCGTCCGTCAGCACCAGGATGATGTTGGGCCGGATGTTTCTGCGGTCCCTCTGAAACCTGCCTTTCAGGCGGTGGTGGGACAGGAATGCCGAACTTCCCCCCAGCAGAGAGCACACGGTGGCGGACAGCAAGCAAAGCAGGAGGCTGGGCGGGGCCATTTTACGGGCTGCCGATCTGGGCGTCCCGTGGGACCCAGGAGTCTGAAGTCGTGTGTTGTGGCTGTGTCTCTTGTCGCTTCTTCCCGCTTTACTCACAGATCTAAAGTAGGAGGAAAAGAATCAGGTCAGTCTTTACGTAAAGGCCGCCTGACGGCTTGGGCTTGCATAATGATTTCTGGCATGGACACCGAGGGTTCCTTTGATCAGGGGGAGCTAGAGCAGTGAGAAAGTGGGAAGGAAAGAACTTGCAATGTGCTCTCGCAACACAGTGGCAGGAAAGCTTTCTGTGACTGCTTCTGTGGACAGATTTCTCCCCTGGACGAGCGGTCTTCTGAATGTGCTGGGGGCAGCCCTGGGCCCAAGTCAGATAACCAGCCTGTCTCTGAATCCGCCAACCAGTTCAGCAGACAGACCAGCCCCAGAGCAAGGAAAAAGAAGGAGCCCAGACTAGGGGAACAGATATTTCTGGGCCCCCCTTCTCCCCCCACCCTCCCGGGAGGTGAGCAGGACAGTCCCCGCTCTAGGGCAGCGCAGTGTGTGGCTGAGGCCCAGTGTGTATATGCAGGGTGGAGTGACCCTGTATGCGTCCTAGTCGCAGCTGTGTCGCTCGCCAGCCAGGTATCCTCCCCAGCAAGCCAATAGGGAACTTCAGCTTTCCCGAGAATAAAATGGGGAGACAAGATGTTAAGGGAGCGCAAGTCAGTGGGATGTGTGTGAAGGCGCTCTGCAGACAGATCCCATAGCTGGGCAAGTTATTCACATGAGTTTTAAGTTTGTAGAAGCAACAAAATGACACAAGAGAAAACTGAGGGTTAAAAAGCTACAGGAGAAAAAAAAAAAAAAAAAAAAAAGCTACAGGAGAAGAGCTATCACAGTCTGTTGCGACCTCGGTCACCCCTGGGCCCTCCAGGTCTGATGCGGTCACCAGCAAAGGTGGGAAGGATGGCAGGATGGTGCATCTTGGCTCGGGTAGGTCTGATCCTGTTCTGCTCTTTGCTCTCTGTGGTCATTTTTCTACTTCTTGAGGAAATGAGCCTTCAAGTCTTTCCAGATATAGACTTTAGGTCTCATTTATTTAAAATGAGAGACAGTGAGCGAGCAGATGTGCCAGGAGGAAACCAGGCTTGTTGGAGGTGGGGCCGCGTGACCTTGAAGGACTCTGCCCACCTCCCCCCACCAAAGTCCCAGCTCAGGAAAATCATCAAGGGCTCTGGTCCATAGAAGGAGATGCACCACTGCAACAGCCCCCTAAGAGGTCTCCCATTTTCCCCAACTGTGCCCTCTCTCTCCATCCTCTCCAGGGCACCGGGAGGATCTTCCTAAAAGGTAAATCCCATAGGATCACTCTGCAGGCCTGGCCCAGGCTGAGACCAGCAAGGTGTTCGGGGCACAAGATAGAAGGGACTCACTCCAGGTGGCACCAGTGTGGGGCGCTCACCTCACTTTAGCCCCAGTCCTGTCCCTCACCTGCTCAGACCCCCGCCTTGGCTTCCCCAGCCCAAGGAATACAATGCACACTCCCCACCCCTAGCCCCTTCCTACCTCTTCTCCTTCCTCCCAGTTGCTCCCCAGCCCCACAGGCTTCTTTCTGTTGACAAATCAAGTGTGTTCCTGCCCCAGGGCCTTTGCACATGTTCTTCCTTAAACCTAGAAGATTCTTTTCCCAGATTTATTTTCTATACAGGGCTCACTCTCCTCTGTCAAGTCTTGGCACAAATGTCACCTCCTCAGAAAGGCCTGCGCGGACTGCCCTATCTAAGGTGGTGCCCTCCATGTGAGGCACTCTCTGTATTTTATAACTGTGTTTATTCTCCCCACAACCCCTACTACAACCTGCAATTATCTTAGTTGCCCAGTTCTCCCCACTAAGGGCTCAGCCCCACAAGGGTAGGAAGTGGGCCTATGTTAATCACAGCTGGGTTCCCAGCCCTTAGTACTATGCCTGCCATGTAGTGGTAGTAGGAGCCAAATAAATATTCTGAAAGCTAAAGGAATGGAGATTTGGTTAAGGTCCTCTGAGTTCTGCAGACTGAGGGACGTGGGGCTCAGCAGGGCCATGTCATGACCTCAGTATGGAGGCTCCAAGGCATCACCAACCCTCTTCCCCTGTCATCCTCCCGCAGGAAGGGTCCTGGGGCAGGCTGCTCTTTGTCCCTCAGATCCAATTTCCACCCTGCTCTGTGCCCCAGGAAGCCAGTCTTGCCTCTACAGGTGGCACCTGCCCAGTCCCCAGTTTCCTGCTAGTTCTGCCAATGGGAGCTCTGCTGGGCGGGGGGAGGGAGGAAATCAGCATGTTTCTCCAACTCTGCTCCCTTCCTTGCATCAGTGGCACCCCAGGGCCTTTGTCTCTCTAGGCTAGCCATGGTTCTAGCTTTCCTTCAGTCCTGGGGGCACTCTCAGCCTCCTCTTGCCCCTTCAAGCCTATGGGTAGTGATTACTCCCCTCTTTTGCCAGCTCCCACCAGGGGTTGTAAGATTCCTTGTTTGCTCCCTTAACCCAAAATGCCTCTGGAAGTCATGCCTTCAATTGACACTCCCCGGGGCAGGCTAGGAGTTGAAGCAGGCTTCTTGCCATGCCTCCCTCCCCAAGGACCTCCAACAGGGCAGCTGTGCAGAGAGGGGAGATGGAGATGAGGACCACATTCTCAGGGGAGCTGACCTGGGAACCTTGACTTTCACAGGTTCCAAGGGCAAGCACTGGCTTCCATCCTGTGGCTTCTCGGCGGCCAGAGCCACCGCACCAAGTGTGTCCTGAGCTCCTGCTGTGCCACACTGTGGATGGTTAAGACAGGGACTTTGGAGTCACTTGCTGGCTGACCCAAGGCAAATAACTCAACACCTCTGTGCCTCAGTTTCCTTATTTATAAAAGAGGTGTGGAGGATGAACCAGGTTCATACAGAGTGCTGAGACCACAGCCTGGCACATGGAATGACCCAGAACACATCATTCCCAGAGTAAACCATTCTCAGATCATGGTCGCTGTAGTCGTGGGTGGATTGTGAGGGGCACTCTGCCTGCAGAGTCTCCCCCACTCCCAACCACCTCCCACACAGGTATGAACGCTGTTCCCATTTTACAGGTGAGAACATGGTGGCTCAGTCATGGTCCTGAGCTCACCCTGGGGAGAAAACAGCAGAGAAGGTCTGACCTCTGCTCCCCTGTGGGTCCCCTCACCTAAATGCACCTTTCCCAACCTCCCCCATTCAGATGCCACAGCCCCTGTTGCCGCTCTATCTGCACAACGCTTCTACTGTGACATGGCTTCATTTAAAAACAAAACCACAAATCCATGTTTTGGAAAAAGCAAACTTTCTATGAAGGGTAAAGGGAAAATTGGCATTCCCTTTGCCATCAAACGAACTCACACAAAATGAAAGAAAGTGGACATTGTTAGTCTCACAGCTTCTCGTTCCTTCCTAAAGTTCTAAGCTGAGCTCTATGCCCGCCCGCTTTCCCACCTGTACACTCTCTCTTTTTAAGTGTTGAAAGGAGTCAAAACGCATTAGCACCATCCCAGACTTTCAGCTGGAGGGAGTGAGAGGCCAGAAGAGGGTTGAAAAGGAGACATATTCCACCACCAAATCGGTCCCTGAATTACCCCAAATCCTGGGGTGGGGGTGGTCCTCAAATCATGTTGTTTATCAGTCTGTGTCCACCTGTTCCTGGAAACACACCAGGATGCTTTGTGCTTTGCATTTGAACTGATGTGCCAACCAGCCCACCTTCATGTGTGAAATGCACATTCACATGCCCTCAGATAGACACCAAACACTAACATAACATCGAGAGACTTTCCAAGGGGTGCCCCACGACTCTCTTCCGCCAGAAGCACTAACAGCAAATGCTTGTGGAGAGCGTACCATACTCCAGCCCCTGCTCTATACATTTCACGTTTAATCCGCATTTCTGCTCATCCATATTAGACCCATCTCATGGATGAGGAAGCCGAGGCATAGAGCTAAAAGTGCTTTTTCCATGATCACGTGATTAAGTGGCAGACACGGGGTTCAAACCCAGTCTGGCTCGAGCGACTGCTCAAACAGAAGCCTCTGGAAGCAGTCTGCTGGGCAAGTTCCTGAGGCTCCCAGCCTCAGTTTCCCTCCTCACTTGCCAAATGGAGCAGCAGGTGGCCAGGTGTCCCCTGAGGGTCTTTGGTCTGTACCTGTGATGTAGATAGAGGGGGGTATGGTGCTGGGAGCTGCAGCCTGTACTGGGAGCTCTGAGCCAGATGGGAGATGTGGTCAGCTGGATTCTGTTCCTAGCACCCATGCTGTTTTTCTCATGTCCCTTTCCTTCCCCCCAACAACCACAGTCCCTTTTACTCCCTGCTCCCCGGCAACTATACCCCACCAGCCAGGATGCGCCCCATCTGGATGGAAGTTAAAGTTCTGTGACTGGAGACTGGAGAATAACAGGGGCTAATTATTTCATCAGATCAAGTCATCAGTAGGTCGATTTTTGATGAATTCCCCTAGCTCTGACTTCCCCTGGCCTTGTGCCAGCCTCTCTCTGGATGCTAAAGAAATCAATTAAAAATGACACATGGGATTCTGCCACCATTTTTTTTTCCTTTTTGGAAAAAAATTCAAAGTGGTTAAACGGAGAGTATGTGGTGACTCCATACAGCACCAGTGGCCTGATGTCCCCACTATCCCCTGGATACTTCGTCTCATTCACACCAGCTTGCTCCAAGGTCCATCTGGGTCCTTCTCTTTGTCCTATATCTTCTACAAATCTTGGCAAAGGCTTGCCAATGGAGGAAGACAGCTCTAGAAATGTCTAGTATCCCAAGTGTTCAGACACTCCTGCTTCTAGATTTATCTAGAAGATAAATTAACCTGCAGAGAGGAACAAGTCTCTGGGGGACCAATGACCTCTCCGCTCCACAGACCACAGCTTTGGGGAAGCTCCCAGGACCTCACCCAGGCCTTCCCAGAATGACCCAGATGGTAGTCTTCCTCTGCGGATCCTCAAATTGCCAACAAGATTAGCCAAGCGGAGTCTGGGAATGACTGAGCAGCTGAGGGGGTGGGAGAGGAAGATGTGGCTGGAGGCAGAACAAGGCACTTACCAGATGGAAGAACACTCAGGAAGAAGGGAAGAAAGGGGACCGTAGGCTGTGGAGAGATGCCCCATGTGCTGGGGCCAGGTGGTCCAGACAGCCCGACCACTTAGTCCTCCTTCATTTACCTTACAAATTTTTATTTAGGACCTTCTATGTGCGAGGCACAGTGTTAGGCAGTAAGATAATCCTGCCCAGATCCTAACAGCCTCCTAACTGGTTTCCCTGCTTCTACCTCCTCCTCCTTCTATCAAGGAGCCAGAGGATCCTGTTAAAACCAAAGAGGCTGTCTCCCTCCACTGAAAAGCCTTCAAGGGCTTCTACTTCATGGTGAACAAAACCCCAGACATTCCAAAGGGCCAACTAGATCCTACATGGTCTGCCTATCCCCTCTCTGACCTCATCACCTTCCATTTTTCCTCTTGCCCACCCGGCTCTGGCCACATGGCCTCTGTGCTGTACCTTGCACATGCCAGGCATGTCCCACCTCAGGGCCTTTGCACTTACCTGCTTTGGAGTCCTCATCCAGATATCTTCAAGGCCCTTTCCTCACCTCCTTTGGGTCTTTGCTTACATTTTGTCTTTGTAGGTTAGCAGAAATCTCTTCCCTTCCCACTAGCACCAACCACCTCTGACAAACTACATCTTTCACCTCTTTCTTTATGGGTCCCCCCTTCCCACCCACCCCCACTAGAGTGCCCGCTCCCTGAGGGCATGGATTTTTGTCAGCTTTGTTTCATATCTGCATCCCCAATGCCCGAAACAGTGCTTGGCACGTAGCAGGTCCCTAAGCTATTTACTGTCTTAGGAGAGAAATTTCTCCCCCGTGACAACAATCCCCAGCTGTGGTTGGGGTCCCTGCCGCCCCCTTACTGTGCTAGGTAGGGGCAGCCTGACTGGAGAACACGTGACCCAGGTAGAGCCAATCAGCATGTTCCAACTCACTAGCTCCAGAGATTGGCCCAGAGGCAGACATGTGACCTGGGCCTGGCCAATGGGAGACAGCGGGGAAGAAACTGGGGCGGGGGGTTGGTGGCTGGGTGCAGGGAGTGGGAGAGTCATCCCTGCCAGCAAGGCGGAGGCTCAGAGGGGTGCTGGTGACACCGGGCTGAACCTTGTGCCTGGTCACAGGCTCAGACAAGTAGCCTTTGCTGCTTCAGTTAATCTGAGCTGGAGCTGTCTTTCGCAACAGGAAGCACCAGGATCAACACAGTAATCCCCCTTACAGAACAGTGATGAAGAATATGGGGTACTTATCACAGGCCCCTTTCTCAGCCCTTTTCCTGTTAGGTCGCATCACCCTTATAACACACTTATGAAACTGGATGTTCTACTTGCAGGCGAGGAAGCTGAGGCATGGGAGAGTTTCGAGAACTTGCCGAAGGTCATGCAGTTTGGAGGAGCCGCGGAATATTGTCCCTTGGCCCACCTCCTCCCCATCCGATCTCTGTGCTTCCCTGGGCCCTGGGAGGTTCACTTGGATGGACCACATCAATGGGCTCCGTGCTCTCTCGCTCCTGGTGGGGTCTGGCCAAGGGGGACACCACCAGGGGAAGGGATGGCGTGAGGAGGGGCCTGAGTACTTGCCAGGCATCCTCCCTGCCCAGGTGTTGGGAACTGAGCACATCCCTCTCTTGCTCTGCTTGGGGCCACATCTACTGTGGGTGGCCCACTCCTGGTTCCAGCAAATGCTCCCCACTGTCCCCAACCCCAGGGATCTGTATGACTCATTTTCTTACACTCTGCTCACACCTTTGTTGGAGGGCAACCTCTGTTTCCTACAGGGCCCTGGGTGGGTAAAGCAAGCAGACCTCACAGCTGAGATTTGCACCCAGACATCCTGACCCCAGAGATCCATCCTGACTTCTATGCTCACTTGAATGATACAAGAAGTTGTGGTTAAGTGTATTGCACAAACAGGAAGAAGAAGGGGGAACTGCTGGGCTGGGGGGCAGTCAGAGAGGGCTGCCTGGAGAAGGACTTATAAAATTTAAGAAGCCTAACAGGAACAAAGTTCTGAAGAATCCACAGGATTTTTCTGAAGGAGAGGGTAGAGGACAGGGTGCTTCTGGCATGGGAAATGGCCTGAGCAAATAGCAGGCAGAGTGGGAGGGATGGAAATGTGTGGTCCCGAACCTTACAAGCCCAGTTGTCTAGACAGGGGATGACACAAGCACATCTGTTAAGTCTTATACTCCCCTGGTGTCTCCCCTTCTTCCTGGTCACAGACTTTTTCCAGCCTTCTCTCTTCCTCTCCAGGGCTGTCAACGAAAGGACAGTAACTCCTGCAACCTATGGGCACAGACTTTTCCCTGTCTTCCCTACCTAGGGCCAGGGCATCTGGGGGCTCTCTGTGCGTGGTCCTGGAATTCCAGCTTGAGGCAGGGAACCAAGCCAGCTCTCAAAGCAGGACATGAGACAAGAGAAGGGTCTTTCAAAGGGAGGAGGCAAAGATCAGGTTTCAAGACAAGAGCTCAGGATCTGGAAAGGAAATTAGGGCATAAAGAGAAAGCTTTGTTTGGGAACCCCATTGCTTGCATAACTATTCATTCAACAAGAAATCCGCAAAGACCTACTATATTCCGGGCACAGTTCTTGGCACTGCAGATAAAGTAGTGGGAAAAAAACTCCCTGCCCTCAGGGAGCTGACATTCTAAGGAGTCAACAGGTCAAAAGCCAGAGCTGAACACCTCCAGCTAAAAGTGAAAAGTGTCACGACTCACCGTGAACCTTTAGGACAGGACCATGGAGTATAGTTAAAGCTCAAAGAAAGCTTAGAAGCGATATATTTAAGGTGCCAGAAAGATGAACATCACAAGGTTTTGTATGTAAAGTGAGTGGATGTTTGGGAGGCCATATAATTCATATGCCCGAATATCTGTGCATCTGCGGTCAGGTACTGTTTCATGATCAGTGGAAAAAAAAAAAAGGCACAAATCTCTAATCTCATGGAGCTGATGGAGAGATTGCAGGAAGCCAAGCAGAGAGATATGTGCTAAAATGCAGCAGGGAACAGGCTGAGAAGGGGTGGAGATGGGGTCTGCAGCCAGACAGCCGGCGTTGAAATCTTGGTTCCACTATGGACTAGTTGCTGGGCAAGTAACTTGTGGGCTCAGTGTCTTCAACTGTAAAGTGGGGCCAATAAGAGCATTTTAAAGAGTTGTGAGGAGGAAATGGCTTAATGCCTATGAAGCCTTTAGAAGAGGACTGTATACACTAAGTGTCCAATACATGTTGCCTTGCGTTATTTGCTGGGTTTGGGCCAATGTAATTTCTATATACAGCATCCAGTTTTCATTTGGGGATCTTCTCCCCGATCCTCGGTCCATAAGGTTCAAATTAGGCCGCCATTGCAGAGCTCCCGGGCTAGACCATGCGATCCAGACCTGAGCCAATCAGGGCCTTCCAATCCTTCTTCCTCAGTGATTGGCCAATCAGAGTAATCCGGGCGCCTTGGCCTGACTAGGAGGAGATGCCTACCCTTTCCAACTGGCTACCTGGTTCCATGTCGTTCCACCACGAAGGTGAGGGAAGACTGGTGCCATCTTGGCTCATGTAGAGGTGGACTGAAGCCAACACACAGAAGAAAACAGAGCTGAGAAATGGAACATACTTGGGTTTGGAAACATTTGAGACTTGGATCCAGCTAAACCTGAAGGAAGAAGATTTACCCTGGATTGTTTCAGGCACCAAAAGATTCCTTTTTCTCCTTTGACTAGTTTGAGTTGTTGTCTTCCTTTCTTCCTAGGTCAGCTTTCTTACATGTTGACTCCTTAGGGCCATGAATTGTTTCTTAGGTCGCTCCAAGTTGCTTTCTCTGTCACTTGCAACCGAATGAGCCCAAATGGTAAAGTGAGCTGGAGACAGAGTGTTGACTCAGGTGGCTTCCCAGTGGCCTCCGGCCTCTGTGTAGAGAGGTCTGACAACACGGCTTGCTAACCCTCAGCCTGGGCCCAGGCCCAACTCTCTGCCTTACTGTAGGCAAACTTTCCTCATCCTTATTTGTCAACCGATAAGAAAAAGGTGGTGTAGAAAAGCAGAAGGAACGTGGGTGTGGGAGTCATGAATTCTTGTCCCAATTTGGTCTCAGTTTCTTCATCTGCTAAGCCAAACAGACTGTTCCCTGGGCACAGCCCTGAAGTTTGGGATGGGTGGAGCCTGACAGGTGGAGAGAGGGCCTTCCCTGACTGCCCTCTTGGAAGCAAGCCTCCCTGCTACTCTTGGCCTCATCCAAAGTTAGTTCTCTTCAGAACACTCATCACACATGTGATCGTTTAGGCACTCTTCTATTCTGGTCTCTATTTTGTGGGGGTTGTTTTCTCACTGGAGTAATGCTGTCTCATCTCGTCTCGTCTCTTTTCTTTTCTTTTCTTTCTTCTTCTTCTCTCTCTCTTTTTTAGATTAAAAAAAGGATTTTTTTCTTTTTTTTTTTAAATTTCTTTTCAGCGTAACAGAGTTCATAGTTTTACAGCACACCCAGTGCTCCATGCAATGTGTGCCCTCCACAATACCCACCACCTGGCTCCCCCAACCTCCCACCCCGGATTTTTTTTTTTTTTGAGAGCGAGTGAGCAAGCAGAGAAAGGGGAGAGAGAGAGAATCCTCAAGCAGACACTGAGCTGATGGGGAGCCTGGTACGGGGCTCGACCCTAGGACCCTGAGACCGAGCCGGAAGCTGCCACTTGAGACCTTGAGACCATGAGCTGAGCTGAAACCACAAGTTGGAACCTCAACCGACTGAGCCACCCAGGCGCCCTGGGCTGTCTCTTTTCTACATAGTTCCAGCCCCTGGCACAGCCTGGCTGCTAATTCTTGCAATTAGTCAACAAATATTTACTGGGCACCTACTATGCACAGGCCCTAGTCTATGGGCTGAGGATCCGGAAATAAACAGTCTCTCACGAATCAGACACCAAAAGAAATCACAGGCATGAGATGATGAGTCCTAAGGGGGTGAGGCAGGAGAGGGAGGCCAGAAGTGCTGGCAGGGGGGTGGGGGAGGCTGCATCTTTAAATGGGGGGGGGGGTCAGTCGGGCAGAGTCCTGAAGGAGGTGAAGGAATGTGCCTTGCAGATACTTAGGGGAATGGTGTTCCAGGCCTAGGGGAAAGACAAGTGCAGGTGTGCTGGGGGAGGAGCATGCCTGGGAGTCTGTGGTGCGTACTGGGGGGTCGTATGGCTTGTGTGGGGTTGAGTGACGGGAAGGGTAATATTTGGAGTGAGTGGAGGATCTGGAAGGTTCCAGCCTGGGAGTGTTGAGATTGGATGTAGGTCTTAACAGGATCCTTCTGGCGGCGTGTGGAGAACGGACTGAGGGGCATGAGGGTGGGTGCGGGAGGGCCGGCGAGAAAGCTGCCTAGACGGTGCCTGGACCAGGACAGGGGCAGCGAGGGCGCGAGATCGGAGATTCTGGATATGGTTGCATGAATCAATGAATGAATGAACGGGGGATAGACTGGCACAGGCCAAGGTCTATTTCTGTATAACAAGTGATCTTCAACTTCAGCAGAATAAAGTCTTTTTTTTTTTTTTTTTTTAAATGCATGGCTGGCTGGTCTCTGTTTTAGAATGGCTGAGGCCACAGCTAAAATGACCGAAGGACTGGGGACTTGATTCATCGGGTGGCTGTTATGGGCACTTGGCTAGGACCTCAGGGGCCCTCTCCTTCCTCCTCACATGGTGGCCTCAGGGTGGGCTCTGATTTCTTAAGTGGCAGCTTCCGGCTCGGAAGGTGCGTGTCCCAGTGATGGGCAGTGCTGCCTCAGTTTTTCCTACTGAACTCGGTCTTCTTTCTGCTGTCCCCCCAGCATCACCCCCACCCCCTACATTCTATTGATTTCTCTATTGGTCTCACAAGACTGGCCAGATTCAAAAGGAGGGGACAGGACCCCACCTTTCCATGGAGGAGTGTCAAGGTCACGGTGAAGCATGCTGGCTATCATGTGGCTTATGAAAACACAGGGGGACCTGCCAAGTCCCAGAGGCCAGGGCACCACAGCGGATAGAGCCACGGGGGCCTCTCCCCAGCAAGCAGCACCCTTTCTAGGAAGTGAAACTTAAACCAAGTCAGGTGCCGTTTCTGCATCTGGCAAGCTTTGGAGTCTGTGGCAATGCCCAGTTCAAAGATCCCTGAGCCTCAGGAAGCCCCAGGTGACCCAAAGCCTCCCCAGACCCCTCGCCTCTGTCTCCTATGACCCAAAGGGGTTCAATCAGTGGTGTCAGGTCCAGAAGGTTCTAAAGGGAGCAGAAGAGGCAAAGAGAAAAGCTTGCCCTGGATGTGGAAAGCAGGCACCCCCTCACCACACACTTCAGAGAATGAAGCTTCTCCTGTTTTAGCGGCATGGAAACCATTAATTCCCCCTTAAAAAAACACTTCTGCCTCCTTGTTTTTAAGTAGAAATGAAGCCACCAACAAACCCAGAAACCCCAAGTGAAGTGTGGGACCTGGTTTTGGGGAACTGGCCCCTAACTGCCCTCACTTCCCTCCTGCTATGGTGGGAATGACACTCCTGAGGCTGGCTCGTTGACCTTCTGGGCTCCTAGCCACCGGGCCCATGGAAGCCATCCAGGAGGGGAGGCTGCCAGGCTCATGTCATCGGGAAGCCGACATGATGGGGTGGGTGCTGGGTCATCCTTTGATGGGGGGTTGCATTGTAGGATGTCGATAGCCTCCCTGGCCTCTCTCCCTGTGACATATGAGTAGCACCCGCCCCAACCGGGGAGAGCGAGAATGTCTCTAGACACTGCCTCATGTCCCCTGGGGGATGAAATCGCCCCCAGGGGAGAACCCCTCCATAAATGGACAGAAGCATAAAGAAACAAATGCAACGACATTGCTGTTGGATTCTTGCTTGCCAAGGGCACTGGTCTTTTCTTACAAGGGGAGTGGGACTCCTTGAAGACCGCCAAGTAGGAGTTACAGGGACTCCTTCCTTGATGACTCAGAAGGCTCAGAAGGTTCACACAGTGAAATTCATGTCATTTATGGCCCCTAAGAGGAGGACCACTGCGCCCTGCCCACGGAAACCATGCCTTCATCCAGTCAATAGGACTGGGTTGGCCGGAGTCCAGTGGGCTGGTCCTCGGCCTAGGCTCAGAAGCTTGGATGTTGTTTGGTTACCTCTGGAGAGAGACACTTGCATGCAGTGGCCTTTGTCTAAAGTGGGGCCTCAAACTCAAATGCCTGCAGGGGCCCGGCAGAAGAAATGAGTGACCTGGTCTGGATTTAGGGGCACGAGTTGGGGGGTGAGGAACTGGACCACAATGGAGATGTCGTTTCTAAAGTGAAAACATTCAATACATTTTAGACACTGAGCACACCAAACAAAGCTCCTCTGGAGCTTGCCTGGAGGCCTATTTGCAACCCTTCAAAGCTATGTGAGCTTTCTTGAGCACCTACTATGTGCTAGGTGCTATATAGGATGCTGGGAGCAGCCATGAACATGGAGCAGGTCAGGCCTCTGCCCTCAAGGAGCTGACATCCCAGTGGGGGAGACAGATGATAAAGGAAGATAAATTTCAGGTTGTTTTAAGAGCTTTGAAGAAACCTGTCAAGGAAACGGGATGGAGAGTAAATTGGGGGAGGCCCCGAGGAAGGGGTGATGTTTGAGCTGAGACCAGAAGGTAGTGAGAAGTCACTTGTAGGGGAAATGCTTTCTAACCAAAGGAAAAAGCAAGTGCAAAGGCCCTGAGGTAGGAATGAGTTTGGTCGGTTTAAAGAACAGAATAAAGACCAGTATGGCAGGAGCTGGGAGCAGGAGTGGCAGCCTGCTACAGAGGAGGGTGGACATTACCTTCCCCCAGCCCACACCTTTCAGGTAGGCCACACCTGTTGTTCTTGCTAGGTGTTTAGGGGAAATGGGAATCAGACACAAATTCCCACCTCTGTTCTTTGTTCTTTTGTCTCAGCTGTGGACAAAAGCTTCCCTGGCAGCAAGTTACAAAGTTATTTCTGCAAAAGGCCTTTGGCCAAAAGCAATAAGCTGGACCTCAACAGAGTCATTATTCACTCCGAATTGTGGGCTGGCTCTCAGTGTAGACTGCCTCAGCTGGGACTGAGGATTCCAATCCCCTCTCTATTTTTTAACCCCAGAGTTTACCCCCACAGGACACGTATTTATGGTTCCAGAGACCGTAGTTCCCTTCGAGAAGAACATAAAGGGATAAAGGCCTATTTTGGCGGCCCCGATATTAATAATCTAATTATTTCTTCCCCTTCCACCCAATCCACTGCCGTGCATGCCATTCTCACCCATCACGCCCCTGCTATTAGCAGATGAGCTTCTCATTAGCTCACCTTGGAAACGGCCTGGTGCTTACAATTATTTGAGAAGCTTTGTACTCATTGGTGGGGGAAGGAGTCTGAAGCAACTTTTACCAAGTAACTCACTAAATTTAGAGACGCAAGTGGAGAGAATTTTGCATGACAGGTCCATCTCTAACCCTGGCATGCTGTGCAGTCTAATCAGCAGCTGGAAATAGACTGCCAAGGGAGCAAAGCCACAGGTTAGAGGTGCTCCTTGGGCTCGGATCAGCTTCTCCTGCTTCGGGTCTCCCTGTGTGCCGCTGGGCAGAGCGGGGCCTCACTGGGTATCAGCAGGTATGCTTCGTGTACTGTGGTTGGAGAGGGCATGAGGGCTGGCTGCCAGTGTCCAGGTGGCGTGGGGTCTAGGGAGGTGGGAGCACACTTCCTGTGCTGGTGGTTCCCTTATTATTGCACATGCTCTCCCTTCTAGGAGCCAGCTCAAATGAGCCCCATCTTTGGGGTTAGGATGCTGAGACATGACAGCAACTGTGGGAGCTGATTTGGCCCCATAAAGAGGGCTCTCAGGCCTCCAGCAATGCCTGAGTTACAGGGCCCCTGACCTAGAAGAGAAGCTACATAGATTTGGGCATTCTACTCTTTTTTTTTGGGGGGGGGGGAGGAGGGGTTGAGGAAGAGGGGAGAGAGAATCTTAAGCAGGCTCCATACCCAGCATGGAGCCTGATGACCCTGAGATCATGACCTGATTGAAATCAAGAGTTGGATGCTTAACTGACTGAGCCACCCAAGATGTCCTTTGGGCTATTTATACTAGATTTTTAGAAAATGCATTCATTCATCCATCCATCCATCCATCCATCCATCCATCTTCTAGTCATTCACTCAAAAATGTTAACTGCTGACCCTGGGGGAGTCACTTATTCAGGGGCCGAGTAGTGGTTCCTAACTTTGTCCAGCATCTGGTCCCCTTTTCTTGATCCTGGAAACCCAATTTCCTTCTGAGGATTTTCTCTCCTTTGCCAAGATGTGTCACCCTCTCCTGCCATGTGACCCAGTGGTGATCATGTGACCAAAGTCAGTCCATCACACTCTCTCATGGGGCTTCTGACTCTTAAAAGGAATGTCAAGAGAAGGAAAAATCCGGGGTGCATTTGTCCCCATTGGAACCCCTCCTCCTGCAACTCTTGCTCTGGGGGCCCTAGAGCTTCCTAGGCTAAATCCTTAGAAGTCCTGGCAGCTGTCATTTTTGTGTTCGTAGGAGTCGGGCTACTCCGAGACCACAATACTGTGAGGAAATGCATGTAGCTGTGGGAAAAGGCTGTGGGGCAGAGGACGGAGGATTCAGCTGATGGCCCCAGTAAGCTGATGGCCTCATGAGCTGCTGGCCATTTGAGTGGAGGCTTTTTGGATCTTCCAGTTGATATCACAGGAAGCAGGAAAAGCAGGAAACCACCCAGCAACCCACAGAATTTTTACAAATACACTCAGTGGCTTCAAGCCACCGAGCTGGGGCTGATCTGTTGTTAAAAAGCAGAAACCCAACCAAACAGCCTTGAATGACAACCAATTCGAGCCCATTCCTCCGACTGAAATGTCACAAATGACCCATGACGAATCAAGATGTTTGGTCTCCAGCGACCAATGGCTTTAATCAGATGAAGACTTGGAGGAGAACTCATTCATTCATTCTTTCAAGCATTGTTTCAAACAGCCAGTGAGCTGAGCACTGACGGCACCAAGATGAACAAGCTTAAGGAGCCCGTTTCCAGTGGGGGCACCGCACATGGTGCCTCAGTTCCCTTGATTACCAAATGGGGATGATAACAGGCCTTGATCGAAAGTGTTGTAGTGATGTGGCAATGCCTGGCAACCCAGCACCCGATAGACATTAGACTTCTGTTATTATTATAAACAAAGTTGGGATGCATGGTCTCTAGAAATAGCGGGGGGTGGGGGGATGAATTCCAAGGACCATAGGTGGTCCTTGAATTGGTCCATGAATTCCAAGGCTAGGCAGGTGATGTGAATGAGTGAAGTGGGCCCAGTGTAAGAAAAACCCACATGCTCCCTTCTCTCTAGCTCTCATTCTACACTTTTGGTGGAGGCTAAGTACAAAGAAATACTTCTCCACAATGAGGACAGCAGGGCAAGTGCAATGGCCAATGGCAAGTGAACCTGACTTCAGCCTCAGATGATAAGGAATGAGGGCGTACTGTGGCAGAGTGGAGAACCCATGATCGGTGGGGATGGGAATTCAGGGGGCCCAGATATGGGCCACGTCTCCCTTTTTTTCCCAAGCTGGAAACTCTAATTTCTAAAAGGTAAAAATCTCACAATTTTTAAAAATCTGACAACTTTAAAAAAATGTTCAAAACGGTGTGTAGGTTAGACATTTCTGAGAGCTGAATACAGGCCCTGTTTCGCTAGCCTGTAATGTCCTACTCTAATAGGACAGAACAAGGAGAGACTTCTGTGTGCCTCACTCTCCTGGTCTGTAAAATGGGGATTAGGAGGTCTCTGTGCTATAGATGGTATGTGTGTGTCTCCCCAAAATGGTATGTTGAAACCTAATCCCCAGTGGGATAGTATTAGGAGGTGGGGTCTTTGGGAGGGTGGAGTTCTCAAGAATGGGATTAGTGTCCTTCTAAAGTAGACCCCAGAGGGCTCCCTTGCCCCTCTGCCATATGAGGACACGAGACAGTGTCCTTTGTGACTGAGGAGGTGGTCTCTCGCCACACTCGGAATCTGCTGGCACCTTGACCTTGACGAGAAATTTCTGTTGCTTAACAGCGTTCCAGCGTCTGGTCTTCTGCTACAGCAGCCTGAGCAGACAAGACATCATGCGTTCACCTAAGTGGGCACTTAGGATGCTGCCTGCTGTGTAGAAATGTGAGCTTTCAGGAGCGTGAGTTCAGGAGAGGAGGTGAGAGGCAGGTCTCCTGAACTGTGATAGCTCTTTTCAGGAGGGGCCAATAAGGGGGGTGGGGAGAGGAGACTTTCCCAGGGCACCCGCAGAAATGTCACGCCACTGATCTCACGCATTAACACTCACGTCCCAAGCGGAGCCTTCCGCCAGCCCTTTGGCAGGGCCTCCCGTCCTTGCTGTGGCCTGTGAGTGATGGCCACCCCTCTGTGCGTGAGGACAGCATGAACCCCAGCTCTGGTTCAGGGACCTGTGAGTGCAAAAGCAACCCTCCCCACTCCCGCCTTTGCTTTTTGCAAACGACAAACTGGTTTTGACACCTTTGCCTTGAGCAGCCACTTTTGAGCAAGGATCCGCAAACACTAGATTCAGACCCAGCCGTACATCGTTCTGGGGGCTGGGGATACAGAGGGGAATGAGGCAGACCTGCTTCCTATAGCCACGGGGGCTTACTTTTTAGTGAGGAGAGAGGACAAAGGACAAATAAACAAATAAGCACCTTGAGAGAATTCCAGAGAGTAGGAAGTGTTATAAAACAGGTGTGTCACTCTAGGTATTATCTAAAGATGTGATGTTTGCACCGAGACCTGACAGATCAGAAGGAGCCAGACTTGTGAGGTCTAGGCAGAGGGGATAGCAAGTGCAAAGGCCCTGAGGCTGGAACAAGCTTTGATGTGCCCAGTGTGACAGTGTAATAAGCTTGGAGGAGTGGGGTGAGTCCGGGGAGGAGGCCAGGCAGTGCAGGGCAGGGTAGCCTCCAGCAGGGAGTCTGGACTTTACTGTAAGTACAACTGGCCACTGGAAGGAGGGTTTCATTACAGGAGCTTCCACGACCTATTTGCAGAACTGCCTAGCAGGAGGCACCCACCCCATCTAGCACCTTCTCTTCCTGCGTTAGCAGCCTGAAATTTCAGCTGTACACTGGAGCCCCCTGGGAGCTCCAAAGTATGCTGATGCCCCAGCCCCACTCTCAGGGCACTGATTTAATTGGTCTGGGTGTGGCCTGGGTGCTGGGATTTGTACAAGCTGCCCTGGAGATGGGTAGGAACTCCTGTTCTGCTTACGAGCATCTCCTGAGTCCATGGTGGGAGGCCCGCCGTGGGCTCCCAGGATGGGCTCGGAGCCCTACATGTTGGTCCCCAAGGTCTGCTCCCTTCCTGAGCTGGCCTGAGGCCTAAAAGTGGGGTGGGTGGGGTCAGGGTGGGGAGGGGGACATGGGGTGATGGGAGGGGGCGAGCCACAGCCTTCCTTACAGGCAGGGTGGTTGAGAGGGATGGTGTAGAACCCCTTCGAGAAGCTAAAAAGAAAGCAGTGTGGAAAGCAGTGGGTGGTTCCCCCCCCAAATTAATAGCAGAACTACCCTAGAATCCAGCAATTTCACTTCTGGTATTTATAAGAAGGAAATGAACTCGTTATCTGGAAAAGATACCAGCACCCCCGTGTCCACTGCAGACTTACTCATGATGGCCCAGACACGGAAGCAGCGTTGGTGTCTGCTGAGGGATGAGCGCACAGAGACGAGGTGGTGTGTAGACACACACCACGCAATGTGGCTCAGCCACAAGAAAGGAGACCCCACCCTTGGGACCACGTGGGTAGACCTGGAGGGCATTATGCTTTGTGAAATAAGTCAGACAGAGAAAGACAAAGACTGTATGTGCTCAATTAGATGTGGCATCTTAAAACGAAACAAAACACGGAACTCCGACAGAGGAGACTAGAGGCTGCCAGAGGTGGGGGGCGAGGAGTGAGCAAAATGGGTGAAGGTGGCCCACAGGTGCAAGCTGCCAGTTATAAGTGGGGACAATATACAGCGTGGACAATACACAGTTCATGACGCTGTGTATTTGCAAGTGGCTAAGAGAACAGATCTTAAAAATTCTCAGCACAAGACAAAGAAAAACATTGAACTGGGTGATGATGGCTATTAGCTAAACTTCCTGTGATAACCATTTTACAAAATGTCCGCATAGCAAATCTTTATGTTGTACATCTAAAACCAATATGTGGCTATGGGTCAATTATGTCTCAATGAAAAAAAAAAGCTAAAAAGGATCTACAAGCACAAGCAATGACATCTGACTTTTAGAAGCAATTTTCATGCGTCTGTTCGTGGTACTAATGTCTCATGTGTGTGCCAGAGGTGGGGAGGCTGCAAGGAAGCTAACTAGGATTATCCCCATTTTACAGAAGAGGGATCTGAGGCTCAGAGAGGCAGAGCCGGTGTGTGAATCAGGAGGTCTGGTTCTAGAATGCATCCTCTTAACCCCTGGGACACACTGATTCTCAGAGATGTGTTTTATGGCTAGTCTTCTATACTTCCTTCATCTCCTGCCCTAGTGGAAGCCACTGATACCCGGAGGCACCCAAGAACATAGCAAGGAGGGTGATGAGCAGGAAAAGGAGCTTTGGGACAGCTCTGAGGCAGAAGCTGTGGGTGACTCCCCCAAGGTCCTTCCTCAGTTTACAGGACCCAAACTTTGTTAAGGAGGTGGACTCTTGTCTTGGCAATAAATCAGCATGCGTCTAAGCCCATGGTCCTCAGAAGGGTGAAATCAGCCCATAAGGGTGTTTGCAGGAACCTGTGAGGACTTTTTGGTTGTCACAGTGACTGGGGGATGTTTCTGGCACCCGGGGGGGGGGGGTGGTGGTGGTGGGCAGGGATGCTGAATAAATTGCACACTCCACACAGTGAACCCCATTTTCAGCATGACTTTCTAGTGTCCCACACTGGAAACAGTGGGGGAAGCAGCTCTTACAGCTGGTTACCTGACCTCAGAAATGAACCCCATTTCACATACAAACACAAAAGATGTTTTGCCTGGTTCTCCTCTATCCTGAATTTTCTGGGAATGCAACCACTAAGTAAACTGAGGGAAGACTGTAGTTTGTTTTGTCTAGAAATTTGGGGTAATTGTTCACTATCTGGGAAAATCACATTGTTTATGGCCTCAGCACTTGTGGTATTTGAGCTGTCCAAACCACGTGTTCATACCCCGCTGGGTCAGTAACAGATTTCGTGATCGCACACTAGTGCGGGCGTCTGACTGCTTCGTTATGTCTTCCAGTGTAGCCGTGTCTAAGATACTGCCATACCTATGTTTACCTATACCACACTTTCCTCTTGGTTTTCCTTTACATTATAGTCAGGGTATTTGATCAATTAAGAAATGTGCAGATGCGTTATTTTTATCTATGAATTTATTTCAGGTAAAACTTGGCAAAAATATTTGCTCTAAGAAGAGGGTGTTTGATCTGCTAATTTTGGGAACCACTGAGCGAATTCAAATGAAAAGCCCATTTCCCTTTGCCAGTCATTGGCTTAGGCATGAGTACAAAAGCCAACCCTGGACCAATGAGGCAGGATGCAAAGTCTGCTGGGGTAAGGATATTCTTGGAAGGATTTTGCTCTCTGATTAAAAGAAAAACAGCATGGAGTCGTGCTCTTTATTTCCACTTTGTATGAAGATGTGATGTCTGGAGCTGCAGCAGCCATCTTGAGACAGTGAAGCAGCAAGACCAAAGACATGATGAGGACAGATGATCAGAGGACAGGAAGATCCTGAGTCTCTGAAGACATTATTTCAAAAACAAACTGGCTCCAGGGCTCCTCTGCCTCAGATTCTTGTTAAGTGGGAATCAACCTTTCTATTGCATAAACCACTCCCAGATAGGAATTCCATTACTTGCAGTGAATACATCTTGATTCACATTCAAAGGATTAGGACATGAAGCCACTAGGAATTGTAGTAGGATTCCCTCTTCTCTGAGACATCCAGAAAAGGATGGATAGTGTCTGTCTCTAGACCAGGCAAGAAATGCAGCTTCTGGATGATCTGATTGTCCACAGAGCATGAACATATCCTGAACTTCTGGAAGCTAAATGTTTTTCATTCTCCTTTCAAAAAGCTCCTCTCTTCTGGCCACTGAGGTGGGTCAAGTCACCCACTGGGGCCTGCCTGGGAGCCAAGAAGAAAGTCTATTGGCAACATTCTTCACCTAACACATCTGGTTCCACCTGGCCAAACACATCTTGCTCATGGTCCCAGTGGATGACCCTGTCCATCAACTCATACAAAACCTACTCAGGACTCTGAGTTTGGGGTAGAATTTACCTACATTTCAAGCAGGGCCCAGGTGTGCAAAGCAGTGGGATGGGCCTTTATAAGACAAAGCTACATGTCAGAGGTCAGGACCACTGGACAATGTTTTGGTATCCTATTAAGAGACTGTGTAGAATTCAAGATGGCAGTGGTCTCTGGTGAGAGAGAATTCTATTCAGTGTGGGTCTGCGCTGGAGGAGAAACTCTGAAGACCACGTCCACAGGTGGTCTTCTACCAAGGAGGCATCACGCTACCTGATCTTAAATTCCTAAGCATCTGTTGTAGCATGATGAATGTTTAGTTCTGTTTGCTCATCACTGAGCAATGAGGAGTTGGACAAGCAGAGGCTCAGCCAAGGCCTTTGGGAATTTCTCAGAAACATCATAAAGAGGGGAGCACATGGGGTGTGCTAAAAAGATTCATCAAATAGATGCAGGACAGGCACGAGGGGAGGGGACAGGAGGGGAACATATCAGAGAACAAAATACATTTTCCCTAGATGATCGTGTCCAGTCCTATGGCCTCAAATAACATCGGTGCTCCGGTGACTCCCAAATTTAGGCGGCCAGCCCCAACCACTTGTGTATCCAGCAGCCCCTGAGCTCTCAGAACCCCAGGTCATCTCAAACCCAACACCGCCATGACTGATTCTGGACCATCCCACCTACCCCGCCCCTTGTGTCTAAGCACAAGGTTCTCTCTTGCTCATCCCAATGTGTAACCAGTGTCTGGCACATAGTAGCTGCTCAATAAACACGTGAGCCCTGACAAACAGCCTGAATGCTCTCTTGCTCTGTACAGCAGTTTCCTGAAACCTTCATACCCTAATCTCACATAGGGCATTTCCCCTACATCAGGCAGGAACACAAGACAGGCATACTCCAAGGGCTCCCTCTGCCCAGTCTCCCTGCCGAGGTAGGACACACACTTGGTACTCTGGTTCACTCCCCAGCACCCAGGGCCCTCCTTGGGAATGTGATTCAGCTGGGTCTGGACTTGGCATTTTTAAAACAAATATCTCCAGGTGATTCTCATGTAATGAGAACATTTGGGCCCGGCTGCCAGAAAACAGAAACAAGGCCGGGCTGTATCTTTCAGACATTAAGATGGAGAAACGGTCTCCGAGGCCTGCTGACCCCAGTGGAGAGGGAGGGGACGCTGCTCACCCAACAGCTGTTTCCATGGTGCCCATCTTGACTAAAACAACAGGCCCCCTGACCACATTAGTGTCCCCCCCCCCCCCCCCCCCCCCCCCCCCCCCCCCCCCCCCGCATCACGAGTGTTAGCTGTTTGCCTCCCCAGCAATGAGGCTTCCTTTCACTGGGATCCTCTGAACTTACTTTCTCCAGGGCTCTGGGGACTCAGTGGCTCTATCCCCAGCTCCAGGGTGGGGCCTGAGGACCTGGCCCATTCATTTCTTTGGCCAGCGTTGGTTTGAAGTGAGCGCATGACTTCAAGCAGTCCCATTAGAGGGATGCCTGGGGCGAGGATGGGCATTTCCAGAAAAGAGGCTAGTTCTTTCCTGTTGGGCTTGAACCAGAGACGACAAGAGGACCACTCTTCAGCGGCCAACCCGGACACCTCAATTATGCTAACAGCCAGTGTTCACTGAGGGCCTGCCGAGCTCAGGCGCCGTGCTAAGCACTTGACATTGACGAGCTCATTTTACCCTTTACCACAAACCAGGCGATAAGTGCTACGATCATCGTCATTTGCTGGACGACAACACCACGCTCAGAGAGGTTAGCTAATGCTCTCCAGATCACACAGCTGGGCAGATAGCCAGGCAGTCTGGCTCCCCTAACCATGGAGCCGGCGCCTCCCTCCCCCTGGAGCTGGAGGGAACCCAGTGGAAGGAAGAACAGAGATGCAGGGGAACGGATACTCCTAACAGCATCGGAGCCTTGAGTGCAGCTGGGCCTGAAGCTAGAGTTACCTGAGTGTTTTTGGTTATAAAAGCCAACATGTCCCTTCTTTTCTCCTTCTGCTGGTTTGAGATTTTTTCCCCTTTCTGTTGCTTCCAAGAGAAAGGATCCTGATTACTTTACAGTCCTTTTATGAAAATACCCCTAACTGATACTCCATTTGCGACTTGCACACAGCAGCTGCTCAGTAAACACCACCAGATGCGAGCGGAGACTGTTCTTCTGCCCTCCCCCGTCCCCCCTTCACTGCTGGGTGTGTAACCCTAACACCCGACTGTGGCCAGTCGCCACTTCCCCTTTCAGCTCCAAGTGAGGCCTAGTTGCCTAGCAACCATCCCAATTAGGCAATCACACCATTTATCAGGACGCCAATTAATTATAATGATCCTAATGATCTTCCAACTAGGTAGTGCCTTGGATCCGATCACTGCAGACTCCCCAGACCCGGGTCATCACAAGGAAGCCTGAGGAGCCCCACCTTTCATGTCCCCCAGCCGTGCTGGGCCCAAGCCTGATACAAAGCTGGGAACCTCAGGGCCACTTCTCCAGGGAGAGGCCCATGTGACTCCATCACCAACCACAAGAGGGCCTCACCTGTAGGAGAATTTAAACCCTTCCACCGTTTGTGCTTTCCGTGGGCCTAGACCTTCACCTCCGATGTCATGCTTTTCTCTATCGGCCACATTTGATCTGTCCCTTTGCATTCTGAGTAGGGAAAGTGTGTGCATACTTGTGGGGGGTGGGGGGAGAGAGTGGGAAACGTGGTGAGGCAATTGTACATTTTCCTTAGGGCAAACCCCCCTGCAAACCAAAAACAAATCTGAGATTCCCCCCAATAGTGGAGATTTTGGGGATTATTGATGGGCTTCTTTCTAACATTTATTGTCTAATGTGTTTTCTTCCATTGAGCAAGTACTTCTTCTATGCTTGGAAGAAAGACCAAGATCATGGAGGGAGGAGAGTGCAGTGGGTCAGAGTGGACCCTGGACCCTCATGGCCTCTCACATCCGGGCTCTACCACTGATCAATTGTAAATCATGATCCTCTTTGCACCTCCACTTTCCTCTTTTTTTTTTTTTTTTTTTAAGATTTTATTTATTTATTTGACAGACAGAGATTACAAGTAGGCAAGAGAGGCAGGCAGGGAGAGAGAGGAGGAAGCAGGCTCTCCGTGGAGCAGAGAGCCCGATGTGGGGCTCGATCCCAGGACTCTGGGATCATGACTTGAGCCGAAAGCAGAGGCTTTAACCCACTGAGCCACCCAGGCGCCCCACTTTCCTCATCTTTAACATGATGAAAATCACAAGACCTATTTCACAGGGTTTTTGGGTGGATTAAACAAGTTAGTACATACACGGGGTTAGATCAGTGTTTTGCTCATAAAACACCATCATCGTAAATCTAGATAAAGCGCTTTCCTCGAACTGCAAGCTGGTCAGGAATTCTGATATTCTTTTTTTTTTTTTTTTTTCTGGGGGACTAAATCGAAGAACAGACTTGGCCGAGTTGGGTGATATTCCCAGTCTGGCTAACTTAGGACACCAAAAGCTGTCCCCTTGAGGATGTCCAAACAGATTAATTAAACCTATCCAGGGAAAGGAAGAGGGAAATGTCATTCCTAAATCAACAGGCGCACGCGTCAGCGTATGCAACTACACTTCAACTAGGTCCTCCGGATGGCGAATGAACAGAGCTGTCAGGCAGGGGATGTGTGCTCATGAACACATGCGAGCTCAGGCACACGTGCGTGCATGCACACACATGCACACACACACACACACACACTCACTCTCCCACACAGACACACAGTCCTCCTCCAAGCCCAGGCTTTTTACAATTAACTCATTATTCAACCCTTAAGTTTGAAAACTTAACATGTTATTAGGGTTTTTAAAAAGCCATAAATTCAAATAAAAAAAAAACCCCAAAACTGTACGCAAAGCCCAAACACCAAACCCACACTGACTCTCAGCCATGGCAGTGATGTTAACACTGGGCATTTATGTATATACACTTGGCCGGAGGAAAGCAGATCCTTCATGAGCAAAAGTCCAAGCAGCCACCAGCCAAGCCCGTCGCATAGCCCTTCGAGCTGCTTATTAGAGCACTAAATCACACCCCAGACCAACTGTTTTGATGAGTGTTCTCCTCTCCATGATGTAGGACAAGCAAATCTGGGAGAACCTCTCTTACAGGGTAAGTGGTCTCCAGTCTGGCCCCCCCACCCCCTTTACGTATGTATGAATGGCTTTAATTTAATTAAAACCCTCCAGTGGCTCTGTATTGGGTAGCGCAGAGAAGAAATCCCCTTAACTACAAGGTGAGAGCGACTCTTACTGCTCTGGGGAGAGACACAGCTGTCCTCCAGGGAAAGCCCATCCTACCCGCTTCCCTGTCCCCAGAGAACCGGCTCAAGAGCAGCCTCCCCTTCTCTGCCCCGAAGGAAAGGAGGAGGGCGCTGTGGGACAGAGGCAGGGGCAGGTGGAGAGGCCAGGGTAAGCATCCTGGCAGGCACAGATGTGCAAATACCCAGATTCAATCGTAAGCTGAATGTAATTACTTGGTTAATTAAATATTGACTTTTAACTCAAAAAGTGATTAAAACAAGCTGCCGGAAAGAGAGGAGAGGGGGCAGGGAAGGAAGCTGAACTTTCAGGAAGGAGGAAGAGAAGGATGAGGATTACCCTACTGTGTGCAAGGAACGTGGTCTTCAGTCTTAAGGCAGGTAGGAAACCGCGGACAGAGGTCACTGTGCAAAACTAGGATTTGCGGGTGTCTCTTTACACTTTCCGTATGGAACATCGTATCTCTTTATGAGGCTGCTCTGAAAGCGAACCGAGCCAGCCTCTGGCTCAGGAAGATACTGATCATCGCCCTTCCCCGGAACTAATGCGGTACCGGGTACGAGGACATGCTCCATAGATACTCGTAGAACGAATGAATGAACTACTATAAAGAATTAAAAAAAAAAAAAAAACAACAGAAAAGAAAGAAAAGTGCACTCCTAGAAATCGCCTCACTGTCACACTTCCGAGCCCCTCGGGAGCCCGCGGAGGGGAGCATCTCTCCACAAGGCGATGAGTACTGGTTCTGACCTGGCCTGGAGGAAGTTTGTCTTTTCAATCTATTTGCCCTTTCGGTATCTGTGAGTTCCCAGACACCCTGAAGATCCGGTCCACCGCTTTCCCGTGTCCTGCCTGGACAAGCCCCACGTGGTCTGGCTTCTAGCCGGTCCGTTGGGTCTAAACTCAAAGGGGTCAAGGAGGCCATCCCCCAGCGGCCGGCGGGCCGGGCGCGCTTCCCCTGGGGTCCTCTAGGCTCCGCGCGGCTTCCGCGGGTCAGGGGCGCGATGGGAAGTCTTCCCCGGCTCGCCCGGCCCGCCGGCGGGGTCAAACGGGTCATCCCCCCGCGGCCCGCCGGCGCCGGAGCCTCCCTCCCACCTCCGCGCGCCGCGCTGGGGCCGGAGCTGGGCGGTCGGGACCGGCCCCCGCTCACCTGGGCTGCGCTGCGGCCGCTGGGCGCCCCCGCCCCGCCCACCTGAGCCCCGCGCGCCCCACTCACCCGCGCGCACGGCCCCGGCGGCCTCACCCCGCGCGGGGCGCCGCCGCCTTTGCCGCAGCCCGGCCGGGCCGCGGGGCGCAGGGGACTCCGCGCCGCTGCTACCGCCGCCGCCGCCGCCGCATCCCCGGCGAGTGCCGCCGCCGCCGCTCCTCCTCCCCTCCCTCCGCCTCCTCCCGCCTCTCCGCCCCCCCTCCCGGCCTCGCCGCCGCCGCCCCCCGGCCCCCGCCCCGGCGCACCACCCTCGCCAAAGTCCGGCTCCGTGCCCCGCCCGGGCGGTTTTTACATCGCCCCAGCCCGGCCGGCCGCGCTGCCCGAGCCAACCCCCTGGCACGGCGCGGCCCGGCTCTCCGCCCGCCCGCCGGCCTCCGCGCGCGGGGAAGGCGAGCGCGCGCCGGGGCGGGGGCGCCGGACCGGGAGACGCGGCGGCCGGGGGCCCGGGGCCCGAGGACCCCAGGCGGCGCCCTCCCCGCGCCCCCCGCGCGCCAGCGCTTTTACCTCTGGCTCGATGGACGCGTGGCCCGGCCGGCCCAGTCCTGCTGACCCCCCCGCGCACGGCCTTGGCTCCGAAGTGCGGCCCCGGACGGGGCAGCCGCGGGGAGCGGGGGTCCCGGCAGCTCTCGGCCTCCCGAAGCCTCGGGACCCGGCTGGCCGCGCTCCCGGCGCCGAGCGCGCACCCTCGCCGGGACACAGACGCACACTCACCCGACACACACTCGCTCCCGCTCGCCCTCGGCGGAGAGTTGAAACAGCTGTGGGATTCGCCCAGGAGCTGGAAATGAGGGAGGGACGCGAGCCAGAGCCGTGTGTGTGCGTGTGTGTGTGTGTGTAACACACAAACGGGGGAGGGGGGGCATCGCTAATAAATCAAATACTGCAATAAAGTGAGGAGGACCATTGATCAGGTCCACTTGGCTGGAAACGAAGAGAATCCTTGCCTCTTTTCCGCCTTTTCTCCTTCCTCGGAGCTGGAAGGAGCCAGTGTTCCGCGGGGCGTGTGACAGCCGCGGCCGGGCGCTTCCCTCGTAACGACACGTTAATAAATGTTTTCTTTTATCTGCTTTCACAAGGGCTCGCCCGGGTCTGCAAACACCCGACCGCCTTTGCTGAAAGCCCGGCGCTCGCCTCTAACGACGCACATCTGCCTTTGGAGCTGCCGGCTGGAGCCGGAGCCCCCAGCTAGATCGCGGGGTGGACTGCCCACGCGCCCGGGGAACCTTCCCGAGATGCTAACTTGAACTCGTGAAAAGAGCTGCCGTTTCTTAGAAATGGTCCGGGAATAGGAAAGAAAGGAGAAGCCGGCTTCCTCCTCCGAAACGGGAGGAATTCGACTCAAGGTGGTGCTGTCCACCGCGGTTACCACTGTCCCCCGTGCCACAGCAGAGGCCGTAGGGGGACGAGGCTGACAGGGGTGGGCAAAGAGCGGGCAGACAACCAACCAGCAGCAGGAGAAACAGCGCTGGGTTGCTAAGGGCGGACAGACCGTGCTCTAGAGAAGTGCTCTTGTAGGCGACAGTGACTTAGTGTAAACCTAATGATCGCACAAGGAAAGTATTATTATGCCCATAATGCAGATAGGGAGACCAAGTCACAGAAAGGTTAAGAAACTGGCCCGAGGTCATACACTTGTTAAGTGATGGACCCAGGATTTGAACCTGAGGCGTTTGGGTCCAGAGTTCTGCTAAGTCCCAGGCCATTTCTTTTTAGTCCATCATCTCCTTTCTCTGGCTTAGTCTTCCTTCATGCAAGTTAGGGGTGTCGTATTTAGCAAATAAAAATACAAGGGGTCTGTGAGGTGTACTAAAAAATTCTTTGTTTGTTTGAAATTCAAATGGGATGTCCTAACCCAGTTGGAGGCGCTCCAGTCCCCCACTTTGTTCTCCCACCTTAGCTGGGCCAGATCAATCTGTAGTCTAAATGAATCAGGAAAACCTGGAACTTTTTCTAAATCAGATTCTGGTCTCGCCTTTGGCACCACGGAGGTTGCTGATCTTCTGCCCTTCTTCTGCCTTAAAATGTCAGGATTGCTACTTTACCACCACAGACCAAAAAATAATGGAGACTCCCTTCCTTTCTGCTTCCTCTCTGTGCGAGGAAGGACACATTGACTGCAGAGCTTCTAGGCCAACACTGTCCCTGTAGATTATCAAGCACGCCCTGGTTGTAATTTAAAATTTTCTAGTAGCTGCATGAAAAAGTAAAAACAAAACAAAACAGAACAAAAAACCCACAAAAAAAAACACAGGGGAAATGAATTCTAATAGTATATTTAACCTAGTCTATTCAAAATATCACTCCAACATGCAATCAATATAAACATTATTAATGAGATATTTTACATTCTTTTTTCTTAGGGAGTCTTTGGAATCCGATGTGTATTTTACACTTACAATGTCTAACAATTCGAACTGGCCGCGTGGGGCTGGGATTCCCATTGAAGACAGAAAGTACATTTCTAGTAGGTTCTGTGGTCCAGGTTATCTTGTGTAATCTTTGTGACCATTTTTCAAGAAAACTTATGCTTACAAAGGGGTTGGCAACTGGGATTTTAACCTATTTGAGATTGTGCCTGGCTTTGGGACATTTATCTCCTGTGATAGTGTTTTTCTCCCTGGGTCCTCAGAGCCCCACAGGGTGACTTCCAGGCCTGGGGTGGAGAAGAAGGTGAGATCTGTCTTTTGTCTGTTTGGTTTTTTTTTTAATGTTGGAAAATATTTCAGAGGTGGGGAGAGGTCTACAGCAGAAAAATTGAAAAATACACTGCCTTCCTTTAGGCTTCAAGTTCATGAACATAGCTCTCCTTTCCCTAAATGGGTTCTGCCCACAAATTTCTCCATCCTGCCCTCCTCATCAGGGACCCCCAGTAGTGGAAGGGCAGCTCCCAGTTCCTTATGTGGGGCTGTAGGCAGGGCTGAGGTGATGTCATCTGATTATCATTTTTAGATATTTATTCTTTCCATGGTTGCGGTTAGAAGACCGAACATCTGTGTTTTGCCTTTTATCCTTCCTTAGGAAGGAGACAGATCTTGTAAGTGCCTTGTGTGTGTGTGCATCTGTGTGTATGGATGCATGCCTCTGTGCATACACGTGTGTGTTTGCATGTGTGTGCACATGCGTGTGTAGGCACACGTGTGTGCTCACTGTGGGCAGGCGCTGTGGATCTTGTTTCAGGCGAGGACTTCACTCACCAGCTCAGAGGCTCAGGGAGTCAAAGGGGCTGCAAAGCGCCCTCTGGCCCTGTCTCAGTCCCATAGTTCATGGCAGACTCTCTGGTCCTCTGGATCTGAAGCCTCAGCCCAACTTTTCCAGCTTCCCTCCAGGTGGGAGGGGACTCCTGGCCCCATCCGGGAGCTCAGGGTCTGCCTGGGAGACTTGAAGGGACTTAGGGGCTCTGATGTCCCCTAGTCTGGGGAGTCGCTCAGCCACGGAGCTGGGGGCCTGGGTGGGACCCCAGTGTGATTCCTGGGTCCCCTGGCCTTGACACTCCAGCCCCTGCCCATCTCCAACCGCCCCTACCTGGGACAGCCTTTCTCTCTTCCTGTCCCTCGTCACCCTGATGGCACCTCTGTCCGTGAGCGTCCTGGCTGGATGATCAGGCTTTTCAGGTTCCTCATGCCGGTCCTGACTCCCCACCCCCTTGCTGGTTTAACCTCGAGGGGACCTTTCTGTTGACACCCCCACGCCTCATTTCATCCTTCTGTGAGTCCCTTGGCGGCCCTCTGCGGAGCGCCTGGCTCCTTCTTCTCCCTTGCAAAGCCAGAATGCTGTTTTATTTCCAGAACTCCTATACAACAATTAAAAAAAAAAAAAAAAGAAGAGAGAGTGAGAATCACTCCTGCTGTGTGTTTTCATGGTCAAGACACTAAAACTCAACCTGATTGTCTGAGCACTTCTGGCTGTATTTGGGTTAGAGTAGATGGGATTTTATGAGGTTGTAAAAGTCAAGCTTTTAACATGTCTCAAACAAATTGGTGTGTGAAGGAGAAGCGTTAAAAGTGGAAGCTTGGCCGCAGACGGGAGGCCTGGGAATGCAAGCACGTCACCGCACTGGGGCACAGGTGGCTTTAATAAGTTGCACCGGCTTGGCACAAAGCAGGAGAGGTCTCTGGGTCACCCCCAGGGGTTTGGGATCCAACTTCTGCACTCCTGAGTGGGGACAGTTTTGCATGGGTTTTAAAATACAAACCCTAGTATCATCCATAACGTTACACATTTGTGGCTAATTCTGCTGAGTTTGAGCTTAGACCTGAGCTGTCCTGTTGGTAGAAATGCACTTGCGTTAGAGAGAAATTGTTTACATTTCTTGCGATATTGTGATAATGAAAAACAGCATCATAAACCCGCATTAAATCAGAAGAACATTAATTGTATTTCATGCTGCCTCCCTGGGCTGGCTCGCTGACACAGATGTACTTTACTTCAGCAAAACACGGCTAATCTTTTGCAGCATGGTACCCATTCCCCCCCCTTAATTACACGTAATTGTATAGTCTAATTTATTCCAACGCCCGACGCCTAAAAGTGCACATTCATGAATCAAGGGTTAGATTGGGAGGTAGGAGAATTATAAATGGGCGTAATTGCAGTCTCCTGGGGGCTGCTTACGAGTGATCTCAAAGAGCCATGATGTTTATTCTGAATTCTTACCAATGAAAGACAGTTGCGCTGCCTCCAGTAAAGAGATAACAGTGACACTTTGTCTAGTCGCTTAACAATACACCACTCGTTCCTGTCGGGATAAGTAGGCAAAAAAAGATTAAATACGTGAATTTCGTGTAATTTGTGGTGTGCTGAAACTGGGCACACAAGCATTAGTGCACAGGTAATTGAGTATTAAAATGAGTAACGTGGCCCCGGGCAGCACAGTTGCAAATTTGTGGACAAGGTAGAGCTCTGTCTTCTATTTTTACTCTAAAAATCTCAAACCAAGGAGTGAAAGGAATAGTACAGTGGGTAGGCTGTTCCTTCCACCTGGAATCAACAGTTGTTAAAGTCTTGCCACGTGTGCCTTAGACGTGGCTGCGCCGTTCGAAAAAAAAGTCGTGGCCATAACGGCCCATCAGCCTGGCGACCTGAATGTGCATCTCTTGAGGATAAGCTGGCCTCCCAGGTGACCGCCCCTTCATCATCACCCCTAAGGAAATGACCAGTGATTCCATAATCATTCCCCAGTTTGCTTACATTAACAGAACCACAAAGATATCTTCCTCTTTATTCCTTAAGCTTTTTCCTGCCTCAGGGCCTTTGCTCTTGCTGTGCCCTCTCTCTGCGTTTGCTCCTTGTCATTCAGATCTTAGTTCAGATGTCATGTCCCTGAGAGTCCTCTGCTGTCTGTTTTACCTAAAGACGTTTCCTGGTCTCCTTCACACTCTATCCTCCCTCCTTGTTTTATTGCCTTCCTGGAGCCTGCCACTGTAGAGACAATTTTGTTTTTATTCTGGGTCTGTGACCACAGTCCATTTAACAGCTCACCGCACCGCCCCCCCCACCGCCGCTGCCCCACCTGCACCCCACACCAGCTGCAGGAGACTGGGACTACGTCTGGTTTGTTTGCTGTTGTAGGCCCCGTGCCCATTACAGTGTTTGACACAGTCGGGACTCCCTAGGTATTTGGAGATGGAGATGAATGAATGAACATATCTATGTGTGATGTTTTCAAACCGAAGTGGTAAAATGGAAAGATCGGGACCCCAGTGCCCAGCGGCAAAGCCACAGAGACTCAATCCCAGTGCTACTACTCATCTGTTGTGGGTCACCATGGGCCTCCGTCCCTTAAATGACTCCACCAAATGGGGAGAATAACCATCGTTTCTACTTCCTGGGGTTGTTGTGAGTTTGTGATTAATTATACAAAGTGCTTAGAATAGGGCCTGGCATATGGCGACCCACCTTCCTTGTGCACTTATGATTACTTTTGAGTCCACTAGCCAGAGCCCTGTGATTTTAAGCACCACTAGCCACTTGCAGGCTCCCACAGAAATGGTCTCCAAGCATAATGCCCTGGGGAAAACTTCTTGGAATTGCTGATGTGGCCGCACTGTTGGCCCCACGCTGCCCTGTGAGAGGCCAGTCAGGCTGGGAAAAGGCTCTGTTTGTTTACAGCAGACATGTGAGCTGATGGGTCAGGGCCCATCACTGAATGTTTTGATTCACATGCCTGAGACCAGCCCTTGGAGGCTCACCTAGGAGCCAAGGCCTGGGAACCCAGAGAGATGGGGACAAAGGAGCCTCCTGTCCCTGGTGAGAGAGTGAACCCAGTGCCATGGGCTTTGACTCAGCAGATCCCCTCCCACTGCCCTTGGTAGGTAGACTGTTAGGAATTTTACCTTGTTATTGGCCTGTGCATTTTAAAAAAAGGATATTCAGTGTGGATGTCCCTATGCAGGGGCGTGTAGAGAAATACAAGTTTTTAAGCTAAAGTTGCGATAACATGTGAGTTAGGAATCAAGGAAAGTGTTGGAAATTGGAACGATAAAAATTGCATCTAACTGGAGATAAAAATAAGGCTGTTTATCCAGGAGAGTGCAAATGGAATACATAGATACTCACTTTTGGGGGGGTGGAGGGGGTTCTTCCAGGGTCCTCTTGTCTAGTTTTTAGAACAGGAACTCTACTTTCCTTTGGGGAAACTGGTTCCTATCCTATTTTCCATCCCCAAGCCTCTGGCGGATGGTCTTTGGCCCCATGCTCCAGACTTGGGCAGCAGACCCAGACCTGGCCAATCTGTGTATTCCATACTGTGACTAATGAGTGGTTCAGACATGGACACATGATCCATTTTGAGCCATTGGGAATCAATGGCCTATTTTCGTTTGCTCTGTTGAGTGACGGGGCTTTCTTACTCCTGGGCTTGAACTGGGTGATCATTAAGAAATCACCAGATGCCACATGTGGGCCTGGAACTGAATCAGAAGCAGAGTCATGAGGTTGATGAGTCGTACTGTGATTTTAAGGCAGCACCCAACATTCCTGCCTCTTTGGTTCCTTCTACAGGCCCTGTAGAATTCCCTCCTCTTGTGTGTGGGCAGAATAGCAGATCTGATGGATTTCATACCCGTGGCTAGGTTAAGGGGAAGATGTCATTCAGCTGAAGTGGAATAAATAAAAAAGGGGGAGAAGTCCTGGGTGGGCCTGACCCAATCAGGTGTAAATCCTTAAAAGGGACTGAGCCTTTCTTGGAATCAGAGATGCTCCAGATGGCCTTGAAAGGGCAAAATGCCATCCTATGGAGAGGAACACTTGGCAGGGTGTGGCTTTTGCATGACAGCAAAAACGCGGGGATCATTGTCCTATAACTGAAAGTTGAACTGAATTCTCCCATGGCCATGGGGTGTGGAAGAGGACCCCAAGCGTGAAATGACATCACAGCTAAGGTTACTGAAGTCAGACTCTGATCTCAGTATGCTGTGACCTTGAGCAGAAGGCCCAGCTAAACCATGGCCAGATTGCCGACCCATGGGAACTGTACAGTAATAAATCCAGATTAGCTTAAGCTGCCAAGTTTGTGGTAATTTGCCCTGTAGCAACAGGAAACAAGTACATGTGTGAAAGCCTGGGTCAAGCTGTGCCTGAAGCTGGAATGATAACACTGGAACTTTCAATTACGGGAGCCCATAAATCCTTCCCTCCTCCTCTTTATCTCTCAAGCCTGGTTTTTAGCAGAATCCCAGGACTCCCTCCCACTGACCTGGCTTATTTCCCACACTTCTGCCTGAACCAGTTGTTAAGCCTGGGGACATGACCCATGGCACTGTGATTGGCCCAGTCTGGGTCATGGACCTGAGTTGGGAGCTCTGTGCTTGTGTGATTTGCCGTTGTTTCATGCGGATCTTACACCCTGACCCCGAGGGTATAGATTTCTGTCTGCAACCTCTGTGTCCTTTTTGATCCTCTCCTAGTAGCTGTGGAGGGGGTGGGAGGCAACAGGGTTTAAGGCCAGAGTTGGTGGACTTTTAATGTAAAAGGACAGAGGAAAGAGTTTAGGCTTTGTGGGGCATGTACTATCTTGGTCTTTGCTCCCCCTCCCCTTCCTCCTTCCCATCTTCCCAGGCCCGGGAGCCCCTGGGGAACATCCAGAGATGTAGACACCACCGTGTCACACCTGCTCAGTCCCTGTTTCTTAGAGGTGGTCTGGGGTCCTGATGGAGACATAGGTACTAGAGGAAGTGGAGCAGAAGGGGGCCACACCTGTCCCCAGGCTGTCTGGTCCTAATGAGGTTTGCTGGGCTCCCATTCCCACTGTACTTGAATAGTGTCCCTCCGGACTCATGTCTGTCCAGAACCTCAGAATGTGACCTTATTTGGAGAAAGGGTCTTTGCAGCTGGAAATAGTTAAGATGAGGTCCTACTGGGTAAGGGTAGGCACAGTCCAATGACTGGTATCCTGGTAAGGAGAACAAATAGCAAGACAGACACAGAGAAGGAGGCCCCGTGAAGAGGAAGGCAGGCACCGGGGAGGGGGTGGCTACAGCTGGGAGCCCAGGGACACTGGGGACCGTGGGCAACCACCAGAAGCTGGGAGAGGCAGAGAAGGATCCTCCCTGGAGCCTCTGGAGGGAGCGTGACCCTTCGGACACCTTGATTTCAGACTTGGGGCGTCAGAACTCCAGGATGGAATCCATTTCTGTCGTTGGGAGCCGCCCGGTTTGGTGCTGGTTGTTACAACGGCCCCAGAAAATGAGTGGGGGTCACTCCTCCTCCCTCGGGGTGAGTGTGGGAATGATGGTGCTGGTGGAATGAAAGGCCTGTCACAGTGACACCAGGGTGCGGGTCTCAGCCCAGGGCCCAAACCAGAGATTCTGATTTAATGCGGTAAGTGATGAGTCTAGACGTGAGTATTTTCTCAAAACCAGTGTTATTGAGGTGTAATTTACATACCATCAAATTCACCCACTCTAAGGGTACCGCGGATTGATTTTTAAAATTTTCAAGTTGTGCAACCATCACCATAATTCCGTTCTAGAACTTTCTCATGACCCCCCCCCCCCCCCCATAAGTCCCTCATGGGCATGGATCATTTTAAAGCTCCCGAGGTGATTCTAACCTGCAGCTGGGCTGAGAGCCCTGCCCAGGGGCGGGGGCCTCAGGAAAGACAGGATAGTGGCACAAGTTTGCCTGCACGAGTGCTGAGGTCCCCTGCTGACACTGAGTGAGTGTAGGTAATTTGAAAGAACGTCCATTAAGCCCCATAGGAGCAGTGGTTATAGGGAGGGTGGGAAGGGTGAGGTGGGTGGAGATAGGGATGGCGGCTGTCCATCGGTCAGCTCTGTCCTGCCCAGCGTCCAGGGCTGGTCCCTTCTTGCAGCCCAAAGCATCCATTCACCTTCCTTCCGGCGAGACACTGCCTCGCCCCACCGCTCTGTCCTATGAAGTGCCTCCTGTCGGTCACAGTGCCATCCCCTGCCTTGCTTGGCAGCATCTCTGTCACTTGGCACCCAGGCTTATCGTTGTCCTGTGGTTGTTCCTGGTGACTCATCCACTTGTGCTTGTATCTGTCGTCTGTGGCTTCAGCAGGTGCTGTGCCCATGAGAGCCGGGCTGCAGACCAAGACTGCAGCAGAAGCCTCTGCCTTGAGCTGGATTTATCCTGATCTGTCCCCTTCCCCTTGGAGAGAGGACTTAGGACTAGAACACCTACTTTCATAGCGAATGCCAACTGCATATGTCCTATGGGAACGTGGTTGCAGCCGAAGACACGCTTCGGCTGGTTAAGACAAGAGAGGGATTTGTTAGAAGATCTTAAGTAGCCTCCGCTCTGTGGGAGGGTCAGAATGCAGGCTGTAAAGCCGGGCAGCCAGGAAAGACTTCAACCACACCACGGGGGCCGTTCTGGCCACACAGGGCTGCCACTGGGTCTATCCTGATGAAACTGGTCTGGCTGAGCCCCAGGAAGAACCAAAAGGTTTGCCACAGTGTTTTCCAGACGCTCGGATCCCCTCGGGCACAGCCACCACCACACAGAGCTCCACTCTGAATCCCAGGTGCACGTGGGCATGTCAGGTTGGCAGAACCTGGGCCACATGAGTGCATCCTGGCTGCAAAGAAACACGGGAATTCCGGTTTCCGGAATTGGCTTGGGAGGGCGGGGCTCCTGGACAATGTGTAGAGAGGGAACTGGGGGGCCACAGACACACAAAGGTCAAAGAGCTGCTGCACTGGCAGCCTGCTGGAGGGCGGGCCGAGCACCCCACGTCTCTCCTCATTACCTTCATCCTTATAGTTAGGGAACCGGCGATCAGCAAGGGGAAGTGACGTGTTGCAGGTTGTGGGGAGCTCAGACTCCAGAATCTCCATCAAACTACCAAACTCAGGGCTTGATCGAAAATGTCACAGATCGCCAGCCATCTGGACGTCCCAATGCTGGCCTGGGGCCCCGACCCCAGGTGAGCCATTTCACGTGGCATGTGCAGTCACTGGATGGGCTCTGGTCTCTTGCTCACTTAATTCTTTGATGAAAGCAGGAAACCACATACAGTTCATCCATCCATTCACAGCCAGACCTTATAAAATTCATCATGTGCTCGTGGTCAGAGGGCTTGGGCTCTGGTGCAGCTTCCTGTTGCTTGGCTTTGGGCCTCGTCCCCTCTCCGAGCTTCATCTGTAAAATGGGCACATAAATCTTATCCCATTTCCCTCACTCCAGGACTGCCCTTTGGATCAAATGTGAATGTGAGTGCAGAGTGAAAGGGTCAGCCGCAGGATGGCTCTCTTCTTCATTGACCTTAGTCCCCACCAGCAACCTAAAAGGTTCCCCCGTGGATAAAGGATAATGCCTGTTGACAGGCATTATCTCAGCTTCATAAGGAACCATGAGTGGGCCTGTAAGAGCTCTTCGTGTTGTCTGCTTAGATAAGACGTGGATGGAGGGCTTCTTTGCCTTGAATGGGGGCCACACCCCATGGGCCATTAACAGACAGTACTGGGGACCGATGGCCACAGTCTGTCGGTGTCCGCCTGAGTCCAGGCAGCAGCAAAGACCCTCCAAACCAGCACAGCTCTTGAATTATCCATAGACAGAGTGCTGGTCCTGCAGGCGTTTCAGAGCAGGAAGCCAGGCCTCCCTTGGGGGGAGACATGGAGAGGGAAGCCCCATGCACTGCTTTTGGGGAGCCCACTAGGGCGGGCTGGCCTGCCCTTGGAGCTGCTGTGGAAGTTGCCTTGATCAGGGTAATCAGCCATCCCAGCAGCCTTGCACATCTGGGGTGAGATGCTCATTTATTCATTCATTTGACAGATCTGTTTAAAGTTGGGACCAAGTCTCAGTAGCTCAGCCTCAGAGCCTCGGGCCCAAAAGGTGACTGTCATGACCCTGCTTCCAGAGGCTTAGAGTCTAGTAGGAGAAAAAGATAAATGTTGATCGGGCTCAACAGAGGGTCTGTGGCCGATACCTTTGTTCTTACCAATATCTGTTACTTTCTTTCCTTTGCCAGTAGAAACTGGATTTTCTTGGGGGACAATGTACCCCGTTGAAGGGGTGGCTTGACCTTTTGAGCCAGGGTTTCTCAGAGGATGGACATTGGACCAGCAGCATTGGCCTCACCTGGGAACTTGTTAGAAATGCAGACTCTCGGGCCCACTCCATACCAGCTGATCCTGACTCTGAGGGCGGAGCCGGCAATCTGCCTAAATTTCCCCCTGCTCCCTGTCCCCCCAATCGTATGTGTGGGCACATGGCCAGTTCTTCCTGTGAGATGTGAGCGGGTATCTGCTGGGGGCTTTGGGGAAATCATTTTCTTCTTAGAAGGTGGAGGTTCGGCCTCTGAGGCCCCTTCCAGCTGCTCTGGACATGGACTTGGGCGTGCACCTACCTGGTGCTGGATGGAGAGAGACATCATGGCCAGGAAGCGGTGGTGTCACTGATGGGCTGAGGACGACAGAAAATAGCCATGACTGCACGAACACTTGGGGACCTGGCATTAAGAAAACAGTAAACGCCTTCACAGCGTTGCTACCTGTAGCCCAGAGTGTCCCCACAGACCCAGGTTCATGGGAGTGACGACAAGCCGAATACGAACGATGTATCCTGGCCTTATAATGTCATAAAGGTTTTTTTCTTCCTCTGTACCCCTTCCGCATGGGTAATTTAGAACTGCTTAACCACCTCACACCTGATGGAAGGGTTAGTAGCAAAAACTCCAGGAAATAACAAGTGTTGGTGAAGATGTGGAGAAATTGGAACCCTTGTGCCATGGTTGGGGGGTGGGATGTGTAAAATGGTGTAGCCGCCACAGAAAATGGGATGGGCATTTCCTCGAAAAATTAAAAATAGAATTACCATAGGATCCAGCAATTCTGCTTCTGGGTCTATGTACAAAAGAATTGGAAAATGGGTTCTCAAAGAGATCTATGTACACCCACGCTCAGAGAAGCATTATTTGCAATGGTCTAATGGTGAAAGCCATCCAAGCGTCTACTGATGGATGGCCAAGATGGTAAATTGTATGTGTGTTTTACCATAATAAAAAACAAGAACAGGGGCGCCTGGGTGGCTCAGTGGGTTAAAGCCTCTGTCTTCGGCTCAGGTCATGATCCCAGGGTCCTGGGATCAAGCCCCGCATCAGGCTCTCTGTTCAGCAGGGAGCCTGCTTCCTCCTCTCTCTCTCTCTGCCTGCCTCTGCCTACTTGTAATCTCCGTCTGTCAAATAAGTAAAATCTTTAAAAAAACAAAAACAAAAACTCAAGAACAACAAAACCAAACAAGAAACACACACACACACACCCCTCTTAAAACCCACATCTCTTTCCTTACTTACATCTGCCCCCAGATGGTCTCTATAACTCTTGCCTCCTCTCTGAGTTCTGGTCCCATATATCCCACAGGCTTCTTGACATCGCCACCTGGATCTTTTGAAGGCAGATCAAAGTTTTAGGCGCCTAAGCCTGAAGTCATGACCTCCCTCCCCAAACCCGTTCTTCTTGCTGTGTTTGCCTTTGGGTGCCTGACACTTCCATCCATTCTAAGTCAGAAGTCAGCCTCTTCTTCAGCCTCCTCCCTTATCCGAATCCGTTGTAAATTCCCAGTCATCACCCTTCTTGAATACCAGCCAAGGGCATCCATCCCGTCCAGTCTCCTCCAGTATTGCCTCTGATGACAGCAGTGGGGCCCGATGGGGTGCCCTGTGCATGTCCTGTCTCCACCCAGGCCCACGCTTCAGGGCATGAGCCAGAGTGAGTTTTTCCAACTACGAATCTGATTGATTCCATTTGAGCTTCCCTTGCAGTAATCAATGCCATATGAAAAGATTTCATGGAAGAATCCAGCCCTTCCCGGAGGCGGTTGCCATGCAGGCTCTCCTGAGTTGATTTCACATCTATTACATGAGCCAGCTGACCGAGTCTCTCAGATTTCGGGGTGACACCGGGGGCTGCGGGTGGGAAAAATGTCCCTGGTGATCAGTGTCTTCGATTAGGATGTCCTGGATGTAGACTTGGAGACATGAATTTGAGAGCAAGTAATTTACTGGGGAGGTGACTCCAGGAAACACTGGCCGGGAGCGGGGGGTGAGAGCGGGAGAGCAGGAAAGCAGTTCGGGGTGTGTTATGAAGCCTGCTGGTTGGGAGGACAGCTGGAGTTCACCTCCACGGAGACAGTCTGGGCGGTGCAGCCAGTCAAATGTGGACGAGTTGCCTCAGGAGCCAGGTACACCAACCTTGACAAGTCACTCTTGGGGGGCTGCGGCAGGTGATGTTAATTCTCTGGCACTTTCTGCCTGCCTCGTGCAGGCCAAGTGGTCTGCTTGGTCAAAAGCCCTCGGGCAAAGAGTGGCAGATAGTGGCAGTTCCATCGGAGGCTTCCAGGGCTCTGTGGAGGACACGGCCAGTGCCTGCTCCCCAGTGGGTGGGGGTGGTGGTGGATGACAAATGACGCTCATTAAGTGACTCAACCCTCAGGACAGAACGTAGAGACATGCGACTTGAAAGCCCGTCCTTTTGAATTTTCCTTTCGCTCAAAGAGGAAAGTCTCAGTTTGTGCTAATAAGGCGTAACTCCTTTCTAAAGCTCTGATCACCTCCCTTTGAACCCAGGGAGACTGTGTACGAGGGAAGGAGGGACCATGGCTCCTCCCTGAGTATCCTTGCGACCTCCTTGGGTGACTGGACAACCAACACGTGCAGCCAAGGGAAGGATAACCAGGATGGGTGGGACCAGGGCCTGCCCTCGAAGCTCTGACCTCCCCTTCTCAGGTTGCACAGTGTGGCTCCATCTGTGGCCAAACTGAGCCTGCAGGTTTCCGGTTCCCCGCTCTGCCTGGGCCCAGACTCAGCATGCGCTGGCGGCTGTGGGCGCCAGGAACCCATCTCTGGGTTGGGTTTGGGGAACCACCAGAGGCCGAGGCCTGAGCAGGAGGCCCCAGGGCGGCCATATGGTTGTGAAGGGGATGAGGCAGGGGTGGGTGGGAGGGAGATGCAGAAAGGCCCCGTCCAGCCCCTTTTGTAGAGTGGGGCCCGAAAGGGGAGATGATGCGAACAGGAGGGGATCAGGTTAGGACAACCAGTCCTGGTTTTATTTTATCAGTAAATACTACAGCAGCCAAAATTCACCAAGTGCTCCCAGGCATCAGACAGTGGTCTGAGCCCTTTATATGCATTTTATGTTAGTACTTTTATTTAACAAACACTTGGGCTTGCTCTGTGTAGCTCATTCTCTCATTGTTTGCAAACACAAAAACAACTAAATAAAGCATTTAAGCATGAAACCTTCCAATCCCCACAAGAACCTCATGGGGAGGCACTGTCCTTGCTTGCATTTGCAGGTGGGCTCTTGGGGACTCACCCATGGTCCTGGAGAGAGCAGAGGGAAGGGCTGGTGGGGTGACCGGCCATCAGGTTCCAGAGTCAGGATCCTCCCCACGATGCCCGGGTTTCCATCACACTGATAAAATGCGGAGGGTCAATTATGCACATTACCCATTTTACAGATGGTAAAACAGGGGCACAGAAGGGTTAGCAATTTCTCAGCTTGAAAGTGGCCGAGCCAGGACCCAGCCCAACCTGCAGGCTCAGGCTCACACCCTAACCACCTTGGCTATGGGCCCATAGTAATGAGCCCTTTGAAAAAGGGTGAGTCACTTACCTTGGATGTGCCTCAGTTTCCTCATTTGCCAAGTCGGCCTCTAGTAATCCTGCCCTACTGACTCACAAGGTGTGGTGAGAGAAAGGATCAGGGCCAAAGCTCCCAGAAACTTCCATCATGGAGTCACCCTGGCCTGGGAGGAAGCTGGTCTTGGCCAGCTCTGCTCCAGTGCCCCGAGTGCCTGTGACGGTGCAAGTCCCCTCGTCACCTGCATTTCCCCACCTGGAGCGTGGGTGGCCTGGGATGAGCTCCCAGACTCATCAAGCTCCGTGTGTCCCTGACTGTTTGGCTCTGTCCTGATGGACACCGGGGCTGCCTGTGCTTACCAGCCAGGAACTGGGCCACTGGAGACGGCACAGCCAACAGTCTTCAGCCTCGTTCTAGGAAAGTGCATTCGGGACCAAGCCTGGCTCTGGCTCTGCGGTGACCCCTGTGGCCAGATGACCGTGCAGAGAGCCTTTGTGCTGAGAGACACCAAGCCTACTGGAACTTGAGCTTGTAGAGGGTCATCCTGGGCACACTGGACAAGGTGTCCAGCCCCTGGGTTTGGGCACTCAGGGCCAGCTTCTGTCGGTCTCCCTGAGTTCTCCTTTGAGACAGTAGGCTCAGAACAGAATCATTCACTCATTCAATTCATTCATTCAGCAGCTCTTTACAGAACAGCTCCTCTGTGCCAGGCACTGTTCTAGGCACCGAGGCTACAGCTGTAGCCCGAGGCCCGGATCTCAGGGAGCTGACCTTCCAGCAGAGAGGGAGGGGGCAGTGAACATCAAGGCACACCTCCTGAGTACAATCACATAGATATACATACTTGTATGTGTGCACAGTGACATGTAAATGCATGTATGCACACACACAACATACATATGCATATTACTGTGTGTATTCTAGCTAGTAATAGATGCTATAAAAATCAGGCAAAGTATTGGGGTAGAGACTTCTGGGGTGCTACTTTAGTTTGAGGGGACTGAAAGTCCTCCCTCTGAGGTGTGCCATTTGGGCCCAGACCTGAGGGAATTAAAGGTGTCTTGCATGTGCATATCTGGAGGAAGAATGTTCCAGAGAGAGGAAACAGCATATGCAAAGGCCCTGTGGTGGGAGCATACCCAGCATGTTCTAGGAAGGTCAGAGTGGAGTGGGTGAGTGGGAGAGTAGCCAGAGTTATTAGGTAAGGGCTTTCAGGCCACGACAAAGAAATTTGGGTCACATTCTGAGGGAGATGGCATGTGATTTGAGACTTGCCCAGAGGACTTTATAGATTTCGACTTGATATTTGAAAGGATTCCTCTGGTTCCCTGGAGGAACCAGGTGGCAAGAGTCAGTGCCAGAGACCAGTGAGGAAGCAGCAGCAATCATCCAATGAGAGATTGTGGGTGCTTGGACCATTCATGGTGGAGGTGGGGAGGGGATCAAATCCTGGCCATGGTTACAGGTAAAGCCAACACCAGTTGATTTAATCAAGAACCAGCTCTTCCTCCCTGAAATCCCATCTCTGAAGTTTCCAGGGAAGTTTTGACTTTCTCTTTTAATGACCCAGCCTGTATTTTATTCTGCTAGCTGGGGTTCACTGCCCCTAAGGAAGGGTAGTCCCGCAGTTAAAGAATGAATGGATGAACATTCCATCGGCACACAGAGCGCTCCCGGGCACATGGAGGAGATTTAGCGCGGCTGACTCTGGCCCAGATGGGTTTGTCGCAGAGTGCCACATCTGTTAAAGGGATTTTGAATGTTAAAGAGGCATATCAATTGCGGGAAGGAAATTACTGAGTCTTCAAATACCATCAACTGGGAAAAAGACGGATGGGGCTTTTATGGACGTGTAGTTTGTCCCAATAAAATAAAACATCTTAAAACCTGTCTTCACTGGCCTCAAAGAGCTGCGGTGTTGTCTGACAGAGCAGTTTACATCTCAGTGATGAGTCTCTTAAAAACAAAAGACAAAATAGTGCTTTCACCCGTCTAGTTGGCTTTCTAAAACAACTAAAATGAAGATATATATTTAGTTGTGCCATGAAATCTACAAAGCACCTACTAAGGGCAGGGCCCTGGGCTAAGGAGGAGAGAGATGGGTCCGATCTTGTTCTCAGACGCGTGGTTGGTGGGGGACATGAACAGGGACGTAAATTCGCACACAAGGTCCAGTGTGGGTTAGCGCAGTGAGAAAGGTTCAGAGAAGGGTGGGATTGCCGGGTGCTGGGGGGTGAGAGAAGGCTTTCTGGAAGGGAAGTGAGGCTGTTAGCTTGTGTTTGCTGGCGTGTAACTGAAACTCCTAATGCATGTGGCTTATGCTCTAAGGGAGCTGGTTATTTCCCATGACAGAGTCCACGGGTGAGGTGGACTCCAGGGTGGGCTGGCTCAGTGGCCCCACGCCAGCCTCTCTGTTTGCCGTCTGCTGTTGTCAGGTCTCCTCTTGGTCACAACATTGCTGCCAGTAGCAACTGCGCCCCATATCTCCCGGTCCAGGTGGCGCTGGGAGAGAAACCTTCAAGTGGGAGATGTACCGTCTCTCCTGTACAATTGAGCATCTTAGCCCAGTGCCCACTCCCGACCACTAACGACATCCAGGGGTGGCTATACAGTAGTAATGATCAACTAGTCAGGATGACCCGGGAGCTGAAGCTCAGGGCACCGTCCCCCGAGCCTAGGGGCTGCGTGGCACATGGCTGGCCAGCAGAGCGAAGTCAAGCTTCTGTATGGAAAGAGGAATGTGGGAAAGGATTTGGTTAGCCATCTGAGCAGGGCACTGGTGGTTTGGCGGGCTTTAAGACTAGCAAAGAAAACACCACCACCACCAGAATTTAATACTAATGAGCACTTTTTACAATCCGTTCATTGCACTTAGGGCTTTCAATGCAGAGTAAGATCTCTCTTGTTCAGAGCCCCTCATCTGACTCACCTAATTACCCGCAGCTCTCCATCCCTCTGTAAACACATGGACAGAGAAACCTGCAGCTTGGAGTTGGTTCCTCCTAAATGTCTATTTACTGAAAGTTAGTGTTTTTTTTTCTGTTCTTGGGTTTTCTTTTTGTTTTGTTTCTTTTTTTTTTTTTGAGATTTTATTTATTTATTTGCAAGAGAGAATGAGAGAGAGCACAAGCAGGGGGAGCAGCAGGCAGAGGAAGAAGCAGGCTCCCTGCTGAGCAAGGAGCCCCATGTGGGACTCGATCCCAGGACCCTAGGATCATGACTTGAGCCGAAGGCAGATGCTGACTAAGCCCCCCAAGGCGTCCCTGAAAGTCAGTGGTTTAGTTCCCCAAACTCTTTACTGCAGCTAAACTTGATACATCTCGATACATGTACTTGATATTATAATTGAAGAAGTTTAAGAAATGTAGCCAATGGATAACTAAGAACACAAAAAAGAGAGCGAGCTGCTGCTTTGATGAGTTTTTAAGAAGAGTTGAGGGGTGCCTGGGTGGTTCAGTCAGTTACGTGTCTGAGTTTTGATTTTTGGCTCAGGTGGTGATCTCGGGGTCCTGGGACTCCCCCATGTCGGGCTCCAACTGAGTGGGGAGCTGGCTTTGGATTCTCTCTATCCTTCTCCCTCTGTTCCTCTCCCCGCTTTCTCTCTCTCTCTCAAATAAATAAAGAAAATCTAAAAAGAGAGAAAGGTTTGATAAGAGCAAAAAATACTGTCCCACGCAGTATTAGCTGCTCGCCGCATGTGGCTCTCAGGTGCTTGCAAAGTGGCTGATGTGATTGAATGACTGAGTGTTTGATTTCTCTTAGTGTTAATTAATTTAAATTGTTAAGGGCAAATACCTGATTCAGCTACTGGAAAACTTAGAAACATATTTGGGGCGAGTTGTTTATATGAATCTACTTTTAACCGTAAATTTCTTGAACTCTAAAGGAAGAGCAAATGTTTCTGATAAACGTAGAGCTGCGTTGTGAGTATATAATGCACAGCAGATCTTGAAGGTTTATATGAAAAAAATGTAGACTGTCTTAATTTTAATATTTATTGTATGTTGAAATGATATCTCAGATATGTTTAGTGAAATAAGATATATCATTTAAATGTCATATGTTTCTTTTTCACGTAGGTGTGAAAAACTTCAAAATGACATGCATGGTTCACATTACATTTCTATTGGACAGTGCTGGTCTGGAAGGATTCTGGGTTCAGATCGCTTTGCAAGTCCTCTTTCCATGTGAAATAAATTTAAACTGAACATTGTATAATTATAGGAAAGGAAGGAGACAATAAGAGCCTTCAATAGCAGACTCACATTACAAAAAGGTCTTGACTCTGTCATAAAAATCTTCACCAATTAATAGACACTTACGTGTTTTTTGTTAACCTGTGTAAGGATGTGACTACAATTTTTTATTCCTCAATTTACCCAGTGTACTTTTATTAATGGACTCGCTGCTGGTGGGTCCTCTGGGTTTTACAGCAGCTCTTGGAGGTCAGGGCAAGTATGACGATTCCTATTTTATTTTATTTTATCTTATTTTTTAAGTAGGCACCACATCCAGCGTAGAGCCCAATGTGGGGCTTGAACTCACAACGTTGAGATTAAGACCTGAGCTGAGATCCAGAGTCTGAGGTTCAACCAACTGAGCCATCCCAGCGTCCCATGATTCCCACTTCAGAGATGGCTAAACAGAGGTCCCAAGGGGGAGAATAATGTGCTGAGGATCCCACAGAAAGGGTCTCAAGGGATAGGGTGGACATGAGTCCTGACGTACCTGACATCATTCCGGGCTTGCTTTCTTCCTGCCCCCTGAGCTGTCTGGGTCCTGGACACTGTACTCTGGCTACACACGGAATAAGCCAGTTATAACTCAGAACACGACAGAATCCTGCATGCTTGGGATTTCATCAGTCTCTCTACCCTGAAGGCTTTAAAGCTATTAGGACTGAATTTTGGGGACTCCAGGTTGTTGTCTTGAAGCAGAAGTGATCAGGAAACTGAGTGCATGCTTCTTTTGATGGCTTTAACTGTGTGCATGTTAGGGACTGCACGTTTATGTCTCCCCAACTCAGATGTCGAAGTCCTAATCTCAGCCCGACGGTGTTTGTATTGAGGCTTTGGGAAGCACTTAACTTATGAGAGCGAACCCTTATGATGGGATTATCGCCCTTCTAAGAAGAGACCCCTAGGAGAGGAGAGCGTGCTTCTGCTCTCTCTGCTCTGCAGTGTGAGGACACTGTGAGGGGGCGCTTGCCTGCAAGCCAGGAATCGGGTTGTCTCCAGGAGCTGAATGGGTTAGCACTTTGATTTTGGACTTCCCAGCCTCCAGAACTGTGAGAAAAGAACTTGCTCCAGCAGCCCGACCTGACTAGGCTCCCCGGCCCCTCCCTCCATTCTTCCCTCTCCTGGTTGACACTATAGGTGCATCTCACAGGTACTCGGACCCACTCAGCTTGAAGAACAGGTGAATCATTCAGGAAGTAGATCAGCTCCAGGATATAGCAAGCAACACCCACTCTCACAACCAATCCAAACGTTTCCGATTGTGAATCCCCCCCCCCCATTCTCCTTCCAGACGTCCCGCTCCTCTCAAGTGGGGGTGGTGCTTGCTGGCTCGTGGATGTTTCCAGAACTCTCTTTGGAATGACTCGAGTCCAATATCTCCAGCATCAGGACTTCAGCTAAAATCCCAAGTCCCTCAGAAAAGCCTTGGTCAGGGACGCCTGGGTGGCTCAGTTGGTTAAGCGGCTGCCTTCGGCTCAGGTCATGATCCCAGCGTCCTGGGATCAAGTCCCACATCAGGCTCCTTGCTTGGCAGGGAGCCTGCTTCTCCCTCTGCCTTTGCCTGCCACTCTGTCTGCCTGTGCTCTCTCTCTCTCTCCCTGACAAATAAATAAAATAAAATCTTAAAAAAAAAAAGCCTTGGTCAGTCCCATTGCACTGGAGTCCCTGCTTCAGAAGGGTGGGACTCGTCTCTGGAAAGAGCAATATTGGTGCCTGGGGCTGTCACCGAGGCCCCTCTTCCTCCAGCGAGGGCACAGTCCATGTGCGGCCAGCGGTCTGTGGTGCGGCCTGAACTCTGGGCTCTGCGGTCCTGTGGTCACCAGTCCAGGAATGCAGACCCTACCCCACCTGAGTCTGTTCCTCTGGGACATGTGGCTCCTGACGGGGCCGAGTGACAGCATCCAGGGGAGGGGTGAGCGCGGAAATACACGGGCGCACTCAGGACCCGTCCCCACACGCGAGCAGGGCCCCGTGTCAGCCCACTGTCCTCGGCGGGTCGCCAGTTGGGGTCGCAGACGGATCGAGTCAAGAGATTGTCCTGGCATCAGAGCTTTGGGGCGAGAAGAGATATTTCTGTGGGAATGCTGTGAGATTTAGCCTGTAATGGCAACTTTGCTTCCAATAGACCTCAAGGGACAAGGCTGACTGTCCTTAAACTGAGAGCAGAGGGGTTGTGGGGAGGAGCGGTGGCCTCACTCCCTGAGATGTGTCCACTGTGCCGGCTGCTGTCAGGCAGCCAGACATGTAGGGACGCTCCAAAGCTCTGCGCTCAGGGCCCGCTGCTTTTTCTTCTTCTGCTTCTTAATTGAAAAGAAAAAAAAAATCCCGAAGCCTCCATTACTGTGGATTCCTTGACACTCTGCTGTGGGCTAATCTTTCAGAAAAAGCATAGTCTTCTCAAGTGTTTCTCTTCTCTGAGGATTCCTCCTCTTTGATCTTGAGACCCGGGAGAAATGCCTGCTCTCAGTGCTGGAAAACACAGCTCTCGCTCATTCTCAAATTTCTTTCCTCTTTCCTCACTCTCTTTTTAGCTAGTGTTTATCTTTCTCTTTTGGGGCGATGGAGGCTTAATTCCCTGGTGGCTGTAAAGAAGGTTTGAAAATACCGTGGGGGCTGTTAGGATGAACGTCCCCAGTGATGACGGCATGCTCCTTGCATCCCGATCCTGGGCCCCGCTCCTGAGCATCCCCTCTAAGATGACCAACTCCAGCTACTTTGAATGCTTACAGAAGACAGCACGGAACCAAGCTGTTTGGATGGAGGTCTTTCCTGGACAAGCAGAGAAGAGAGTTCTAGAGAGAAAGAAGCATGTCTGGGAGGGGCCCGAGAGGTTCAGCTCCTTAGTCCCATCTTTGACGGATTTAGTCAATGAACATATATTACAGAATTTCTGTGCACTAGACTTCATCCCAGGCACTGGTATGCAAGAAGGACAAGGTCCCTGTACACATGGAGACCATATCTAGGAGGCAGAGAAATGGGTAATGAAACCAATAAAGGATGTCATTTCAGACCATACTAAATAGTGTAAAATAAAGCATGTTGATGTTATAGTGAGGGATGGAGAGGGGTCTGGCTTCCATTAGGGATGGGTGTCTATAAGGAGATGATATTTGAGACCTGAATGAAGGAATATACCAAACAAAAACTAGTAGAAGAGGAGTGAATACCTAAACAAAAATGTGGCATATCCATGCAACAGAATATTACTGAGCTTTAAAAAGGAAGGAAAATCTGACATATGCCATAACGTGGATGAATCTTATTATGTAAGTGAAATAATTCCATCACAAAAGAACAAATACTGGATAATTCCATCTATGTGGGGGTACCCAGAGGAGTCAAATTTATAGAGACAGAAAGTAGAATGGTGGTTGCCAGGGGTAGGGGAAAGGGGAATGGGCAGTTGTTTAATGGAGACAGAGGTTTGGTTTTGTGAGACAGAAGGTATCTTGCTGATGACTGGTGATGAAGGCAGCATGATAGTGTGAAAATGCTAATGTCACTGAATTGTACACTTAGAGGTGTTTCAGAAGATAAATTTAAGTTATGTTTATTTTTCTGTAATTAACAAAAATGATCTGAATAAAAATAAAAAAATAAAAAAAAATGATCTGAAGACAGTTCCAGGCTTAGGGAGCAGCAAGTGCAAAGTCCCTGTGGTAGGAGTAAGATCGACACATTTGAGAAACAGAAAAAGGTCTAGTGTTTTAGAAACAACATGAGTAGTCAGTTGGGGAGTGGAAAGAGCTGTGGTTGGAAGGACAGACAGGAGCCAACGCAGGCTAGATCTAAGTTTGGATTTTATTTTATTTTTTTAAAGATTTTTTAAAATTTATTCATTGGGCAGAGAGAGAGATCACAAGCAGGCAGAGAGGCAGCCAGAGAGAGAGAGGGAGAAACAGGCTCCCCGCTGAGCAGAGAGCCCCATGCGGGGCTCGATCCCAGGACCCTGAGACCACGACCCAAGCCGAAGGCAGAGGCCTAACCCATTGAGCCACCCAGGTGCCCCTGGATTTTATTTTATAGATGTGAAAAAAAGGGTCCCAATAATTCTCCCAAAGCCAAATAGTCAGTAAAGAGCCAGGGCAAGAAGTCCTAGTGGTCTGCCGAAAGCTTTCTCCCTTCGTTGCTGAACTGCTGGTTATCAGCTGTGTGTACTGCTGCCCAGAGTGATGACTACAGTCCCCAGCTTCCCTTGCAATGAGGCACTGTCATGTGACTTTGCCTCAGACAGGGGGAAGTAAGGGAAAATATCATTGACAACTTTAGGGATGTGTCCTTAATGGGAGGGGCGTTCCCTTTTTGTCTTTTGTACCTTCCTGCTGTCTGGAATGCCAGCGTAACGGCTGGAATTGCAACAGCTCCCTTGGACCCATGATGCATCTGAGGGGGTGGCCTTTGGGCTGGGGAGCTGGGAGGCTTTTTGAGGAGGGAGGGTTTGATGCAGAGGAGGCAGCTGAGGGCAGGCGTGTTTAGGGAAGGTCACTCCTGGGGAGGCACCTGGGTGAGGACAAGCTTGAGGGACGTGGGACACAGCAGCGTTGGGCAGGGCGGCCGGCATGAGGGGCAGCGTGGGCAGAGACGGGACATGAGAGGAGCAGGGTGTGACCCATCCGTCCCCACGAGAGGGGCACTAGACGGTTTTCTGCAGAGAGGTGCCGTGACAGGTCCTGGAAGCGTTGCTCATGGGCAGGAGGGGGCAGGGAGGCCAGGACGAGGCCGGGCCAGTTTCCAGCTCAGCCAGTGCTGGGGAGGCAGCATGTGCTCTGCAAACCGTAGAGTGCCGCCCATCTGAGGGATGTGGGCTGGTACCTGCTGTAGGCTCGGTGACATCTCAGGCTGCTGGCGGAACGAGGCGGATGACATCAGAGCATCCTCCTCAGCCTGGTTTCTGCAGAGAAGGTCTGACCTCACGAAACTGATCCCAGCATAAAAACACAAGAAGTGGACAAGGCCAGACGTGAAGGTCACCAGAGTGTCGTCACATGCATTCCTGTGATGGTGATGATGATGGTGATGGGGTCTAACATTTCAAACCCTCACATCCCGTGGGCAGACGCCGCTGAGTGCTTTTCTGATACTTTCTGCTTTCACCTGTCCAGCAGTCCTAGGCACCAGGGACTGTCATTATCCTTGTTTTACGGATGAGGAAACTGAGGCAGGGACAGGGTAAATAGCTTGCTGATGTCACACAGCTGTGGGCTGGGATTTGAGCCTGTCTCCAGGGCTGTGTCTCCGGAAGCTAATAGGATATCCTGTCTACCTGCATAGGTAACCACGTATGAACGGTTTCCCTCTGTGACCTTCTTAGGTGAGCTTTCTTAGCATTCTGACATCCGGCTTCCAAAAATGCAAAATGAAAATACTTGGTCCAGGTGTTTCCTCTTTTCCAGACTCCATCCTTCCCCTGTGACCTCCCAGTCTCCGCTCCAGACTCTGAGCCACCATCCCTGCTAAGACGGACAAAGCCCCATTTCCCAAGAGCCAGAGAAGGGCCGGAGAATCGACAGGTGTCGGGGGAGGGGGGCTCCGGGTGTCCATGTGCAGGTGAGAAAGAGCAGGATCTGTAGCTTCACCCCCCGAGATGGACTCTGGTCAAGTTCATGTTACACAAGGGAATCCACCTGTAGTGGGAAAATGAGAGGCTTTGAGCCATAATTCCTGGATGGAGAGATTTCCCCTCTCTCACGTGAGACCATAAACCCGAGATTATAGCAAAGATGGCCTTTCCCAGGGGGCCGGACTGTAGCTGAACGTGAGCCAGACGTTCTGCTCCGTGGAGCCAGATCTGCCCGCAGCTGGGCTGGAACAGCCATCCAGGTTGTCCCTGACCGGCTCTCCAGAAATGCATGCCAGTGACCCGAGGAGCTTGGCGGTGATTCAATCCATGAGTCATAAAGATGGAAACACGATTTCCAGGGATCGGGGGAGTGAGTCCTCACACCGCGCGAAGGCTACGGTTTGATGTTCTTTGCTGAACAGAATCCTGCTGTTTGGACATCGAGGGCTGCTGGTGCGGTGTCTACACGGCATGTCTACACAGCATGGCGAACCCTGCTGCCCACATGGAGCCCAGCAGCGGCACCCCCAGACTGAGCTTCCTTCTCCTTGATGTTGTGAGGAATTTATAACTGTGGGTGCCTCCTGTCCCCTATTCGTGATGTCCTATATCCTAGGTCAGACCCTCAGAAGCTTAGGTCAGTTCTCCTGGACTTGGGCTTATGAACGTGTGACAGTCTGTAGGGTCCTTGCACACAGGGGCAGGGTGGGCTGGGGGTAGGAGTGATGTCCTTAGTTGGGGGCATGTCTTTAGATGCTGGGAGGGGCTCATCTGAGGAGCATGGGGGGCCCTGGAGCCATGGGTGCCTCCTTGGGGTTGCAACCAAGTGGGGTCCCTTGGGGATCAGGAGGATGCTTTCTTGCAAAGGCCACACCTGTTCTTCCAAACCCCACTTCCTTTCTTTTCTTCTTCTTTTTTAAAGTAGGGTCCATGCCCAGCGTGGAGCCCGGTGCCGGACTTGAACCCACGACCCTGAAATCAAGACCTGAGCCGAGATCAAGAGTCAGACACTCAACCAACTAAGCCACTCAGGTGCCCCAACCCACTCCCTTTCTTAATGACTGGTAGGCTCTGGTCTTCCCGGGAAGGAGGGTGTTTTCCCTTGTGGAGGATCATGGGATCGTGCTGGGCAGGGACGTGCTGGGAAGTTCATGGTGTGTAGAAGGGTGTGATGGGTGATGAATAACCTGAGGATGGTCGTGAAGAGTGACATTTCCCACAATCCCTTGCAGCTTGGGTTTTGCACATGAACTTGGCTCTGCTGGGTGGCTCTGCTTCTCTTGGAGACAGAGTGAGGCTGGGGCCTCCCTGGAGGTCTGCCTCATTTGGACTGTTGTGGTGTTGCCCCCTGCAGTGAGAGGGCACATCAGGGGACCCACAGAGGGGAATGGGACAAGGAAAGACAGCATTTACTGGACACATGAAGCCTGAACCAAGGGCCTCAATGTCCCCGTGGCCCCCATGGATTATTATTTCTTTCCTTGTCTGCTTTTAAGAAAAAGCATATTGAATCCTCTCCTTGCCCCATTAGAATTTTTGCTCTGGGAGGGAAAGATTTTGTTTGTCTCAGTGCCTGGCTCAGTAAGTGTTTGTTGAAATATTCAATTACTAAATAAATGAAGGCAGCCATTGAGTGTCCCTTTGAACTTGGCACCTAGCAGAGGGCCTGACATGTAGTAGGACTCAATAAATATTTGCTGAATGAATGAAAGAGTGGATGAATGAATGAGGTCTCTCAGTCCCTCCCCACTCCACATCTGCCTTTTCCAAGGTCTTCATACCCCTCCCTCCCCTCCTCCATCCCTGTTTTCTGGCCTCTCCTGGGAGATTTGGGGCCTGCCTGAGCACTCCCTTGAGATCTTACCTTGAGATCCTGCCTGGGTGACAAACGTCTCTCAGTCTTGGGAGCCGAGGAGGCTTCACGCTCTGGGCAGCCAAGCACGGATCCTCCCAGCTCTGCCACCCTCCTCCAAGTGCAAGGCTGATCCAGGAAGATTCTCCTACCTCCAGTAGTTCCCTCCCTGTGGAGCCCACGGACTTGCAGAACATCTGACTGGCCTGCTGCCCATGGGCTGCGTCCTGCAAACAAGCTCCTGTACATACAGACCTAGTTCCCAAGAGGCTAGACATCAGTCATCTCCTACTGAAACCAGCGCTAAAAATGGCATTATTTCCCCAAACACAGCTGCACCTGTGGAGGCGAGAACACAAGGCAAGCCTATTTTTAGCAGGTGACAGACTGCACACACACACACACACACACACACACGGGAGCTATAATTAGCCTCTTGCTCAAAGGGTGAAGTTTCTGACCCAATGCAGGGGGACTGCCTTGGGGGTCCCCTCACCTCGGCGTCTGTCTCGGCTGTCTGGGGTGGGAAGGAGGCAGCTGCACCCGGGAAGACCCTGGGGTTCCCTGGGAGCCCCGGGAAGGCAGCAGGGGCCTGGGAGGGTATTGTCCCCATCACTGCTCATGCCTTCCTCCTCCTGGCCGGGCCGTTTGCAGAAGGCTCGAGCCGATGCCCGGAGGTAAGTGCTGTGCTCGTAGGCAGATGACCTGGCCAGGCTGGGGTGACGAACGTGTCATTGCATCAGTGTCAGGCTTGCAGGTCCCCGTCCCCCGCCCATGGCTGCCCTGCTGGGGGAAAGACAGGGTTGCTGAGCTGAGGCAGAGACGATCCCTCTTCGTGTCTCATAGTAGCAGGGAAGCTGGGTGCCTGGAGTAAAGGCTACATTTCTCTTGTGACCAGAAGGTGGGCTGTGGGAGGCGAGCACATCCTCTTTCCATTGGCTGGGACAGAACAGGAGTGCAGGGTCATGTGGTAGAAGGAACCTCAGTTTCCCTAGTTGTGCAGTTGATAGGTAGCTGTGCCTGCCTCCGCTGGGTTCTACCGATCAGGAATGTTCTCAGCTGCCAAAGGACAAACCCCCCCCAGGCCAGGGCAAAAAGGAATTTATTGGCTCAGGCTGGTGGAAGTTTCCAGAAAGAGCTGCCTCAGGCACTGACTTAGGAAGAAGTGAGAACCAAAGGGAGGAATTCTTTAGCCAGAGAAACATTTACTGCATCCAGGGCTCCAAATAGTCGTCTCTGGGTTTTGCGGTGGGCGCAGGTGGTCCCACCGGCGATGTCCCTGCCAGGGACAGGCTCCCCCTCGGCGAAGCTCAAGGAACACCGGGGACTGGTGGGGGGACGCCCCGCACACCCTGGCTGTGGCCACTCACGGAATGCTGGAAACCCTCCCTGTCCGTCTGTCCGTCTGTCTTGGGGAGGCCGGCGCCACAGACCCGCGCCTGTTGTTCTCCCAGAAAGGTTGTTGGGAGCAGGTGCTGGCTTGCGAGGCCCACAGCAGCGGGAAGCAAGCGGGGCCGCGGGCTGCAGGCTGCTCAAGGCCGGCGTCCGTGCGCGAGGTCTCCGCGATTCGGGGGTGACTCTGCGTGGCCCCTCCGCCCCCACTCCCCGCCTCTGCAGCCCGACTCCCCTCTGCGGGGTCAGGCTCGTGGGGAGCCCCGCATGCGCAGTGGGCTCCGCCTCCTCCGGGTCCCTCCTCCCCCAGGTTCCATGGCAGGGGCCGCTGGGATGGGCACGTTTCACTCGGGACTCTGCAGCAGCGCGGACGCCGGCGATGTGGGTGATTTTCCGGAACCCCCCGGCCTTGTCTGCCAGCTCCAGCATCAGGGGGTGCTGCTTAGGGACCCCCAAAGTCTCTTCTACCAGCTCCCCCCAACGGCTGCTATCACCAGACTATAGCTTCCCAGCTACTGCTCTGTGGTCTTCCTCCAGCCTCGGGACCACGCCGTCCACACGAAGTGGCTTTTCTCGATCACTTTCTGCACTTGGAAAGTTCCTCTCCTCTGAGCCGTTCTCCTCCCAGCTGGTGAAAGGTGTGTTCCCTCCCCACTGCCCTCCTAGCAATGATTGGGGCCACCAGCATCGGGCCTGCGCCTTTCCCGCAGGAGCTCACTTCCCTGCACGAGGGGAGGCTGTTTCCCCATTTTAGGGATGAGGAAGCTGAGGCTGGGGCGGGAGAAGGGGCTTGATGGGGGGGGTGTTGGGGTTTGTGGGGTGATGTCTCACCCCCGGGACCGAAGCCCCTCCATGCTGCTCACTGTTTTCTGTTTTCTTGAGATGTAATTGAAATACAATATTGCATTAGCTTTCGGTTCCAACATAATGATTTGATATATGTGCACATTGTGGAACAATCAGCACAAGAAGTTTCCTTAATGCCCATTAGCACACATAGTTACCAAAAATGTTTTCTTCTTGTGATGAGAATTTTTAAGATCTACTCTCTTAGCAACTTTCCAAAATATGATACTGTATTGTTAACTATGGTCTCCATGCTGTACATTTCATCCCTTGACTTATTTTTCCCATAACTGCAAGTTTGTACCTTTCAACTCCCTTCACCCATTTCACCCCCTGCCCCCGAAACTGTTTATCTGATTTTTTACCACTCGCTTCCTGCTATTGTCTCTGTTTTTTCCCCATTCGCACATCACCAGGATGATCCTTTATTGAATATTTTCTCTTTAAACACACTCTTGTTTTCACTAAAAAACTTTAATTTGGAAAAGAACTATGTCAGCAGAGTAGACGGAAACGCGGCGCGTCTTGCTGGAAGATGATGGTAACCATAGGAATAAAAACAGCAAGTCTGAACAGGGGGGGCTGCCTTCTGCTCCGGGAGGGGGGCCTCTTCTCTCTTTGTTCCAAAGGATGACAAGCAAGGCTCAGGGAGGGGCTAAAAGCGTATTAGCAGTGAATCAAAGATGCTGTCTTTGCGGTCATCGGAAGTGGAGAAGAATCGGTCTAAGATTCAGTGTCACTGGACACTACATCCATCTCCTCTGTCAAATCCCCTCAAGTTTGCCGTTTGGGAGGACTTGGCAGGGCGGAGAGGCTGGGGGGTGGGTGGGGGAAGAGCCTTCTCATGGGCGGTGTGTGTGCAGCATGGCCCCGGCCTGAGAAGAGAGGAGGCCAAATGAGCAGAGAGAAGGCAGTGGTGAGAGAACGCAGAAGAGGGGCCTGAGGCCATAGTCAGGGCTTCCTTGGGTGGCAACAGGAAGCCTTGGGAGGGCGGCAAAGCCAGCAGTAGGGGGGCCAGATAAGTGCTGTTGGAGTCCAGGCGGCCCTGGGGAAGGAAAAGGATGGGACAGCATCAGACCCGAGGGCCAGCCCCGGTTTGTCTCCTGCCCCTCCCTCGGGGCTCTCAGAAACCCTGCCCAGCAGGTGCCCAATGCATCTCTCTGAGGCGGAGCTTGAGGCATGAATGGAGACTTTGAATCTCCATTTGTTGATCCCACGTGTCAGGCTCTTGGCAGCGACCCCTGGGACAGCAGGGAAAGGGTCTCAATGATGGTCAGCGACGACGGCCCCGCCTGTCCTCTGTGACAGGCCCTATATTGGATTTCTGCAGCCCTGCGGGCCCTGAGGACCACCCTGCTGCCTGGGCCAGGGACCTTCTCCGCTGACCTGCCACTGCCTGATCGAATCCATTGACTCCCTGTCTCTCAGCGCCTTCCCTGAAACTAGAAACATGGGATAGTTTCAATGATTTACTCATTTCAAGCCACAGGGTCCTGGAAGAGAAGTCAATAGGCCTGTGTTAGAAATGATTTCCCTTAATCATTCAGGCTCTCGAAAGAACAATGGAAATACCTTAACATGAATTGGGCCCCTGTAGAGATGAGGCCCGAGGCAGAGGACTGGGTCTCTAAACCACCTGCCCACCCACGTGGCTTCTCTAGGGTACAGGAGAGGGGTCCTCGCTTCGGATGTGGGCGGTGAGCACTGATGGAGCATCTTTACCGCGTGGAGTCATATGGATAACGATGTGGCCTGACCTTCCCGGTAGCTGACAGTCTAGGGACAGGGGCTGGGGCGGGCCCAGAAAGGCCAGCCAGCCCTGCAGCGCAGTTCCAGCTTCACAGAAAGAGGACTAGATCATGTTAGGAGCAGAGTTGAAGCAAGCTGGGGAACGGGCACCACAGAAAGGATACCTGATGTTTAAATATTTGTTACAAATCACTCCTTGTCCATTCATTGGTCAATGGACATCTGGGGACTCAGCCACCAAAAACAAATGAAATCTTGGGGCGCCTGGGTGGCTCAGTGGGTTAAAACCTCTGCCTTCGGCTCAGGTCATGATCCCAGGGTCCTGGGATCAAGCCCCACATCGGGCTCTCTGCTCAGCAGGGAGCCTGCTTCCTCCTCTCTCTCTGCCTGCCTCTCTGCCTACTTGTGCTGTCTGTCAAATAAATACATAAAATCTTTAAAGAATTAAAACAAAACAAATAACAAATGAAATCTTGCCATTTGCAGTGACGTGGATGGAACTAGAGGGGATTATGCAAAGTAAAATAAGTCAATCAGAGAAAGACAATTATATGATCTCACTCATACATGGAATTTAAGAAACAAAACAGAGGATCATAGGGGAAGGGAAGGAAAAATAAAATAAGACAAAATCAGAGAGACAAACCATAAGAGATGCTTAACTCTAGGGAACAAACTGGGGGTTGCTGGAGGGTTGCTAGAAGGGAGGGGGTTGGGGGATGGGGTAACTGGGTGATGGGCATTAAGGATGGCATATGATGTAAGAAGCACTGGTGTTCTATCCAACCGATGAGTCACTGGACTGTACCGCTGAAACTAATAATAGTTATATGTTCATTAATTGAATTTAAATAAAATAAAATTTAAAAAAATCACTCCTTGTTTCTTTGCTGTTGTTTCTTTAGGTACAAAGGAAACCTTGACAAAAATTAAAACATTAAGACTTTTGCAGGCTACACGCTGATCATAATCAAATGACATTAAAACAAATAATAAAAAGATATCCAAGCTGGAAAGATTCTGGGTCTTGATTGTGGCCAGGCTTACCCCGGTGGACACATTGGTCAAAGCTCACTGACTTGACCATTTAAAACGGGTGCGTTCTACTGGAAGGCGTCCTCTCCCAAAGAACTCCCCATCAAAGCAGAAATCAAGACTAAAGTGATAGTTCTAGAATACAGTGAAAGGGAGAAGAGTTCACATCTAAACCGGGGTGTGGCTAAGCTGGATATGGAAGAAAATGTGTGTCTTGAAAGCCTGAGTTATTCCAGAGGAAGGAGCAATGGTACAGGCAGTTCTTAAAAAAAATAGGTGGGGGCCGGGGGGGGGGAAGAAAAAGAAACAAAATCAACCAAGATAAAGTGGGGAAAGGGAGTGAATAAGGATAAGGGCTCAAATGGAATATGCACGTGGTCAGCATCTAGAAGTTTCAGAGGAGCTGGGGAAGAAAGAATACAGGCTGGGAAAGGTAGTTTTCTGTTTCAGGTGCTGGAAGGTTCTTAGGCAGGAGAGTGGCATTCGGGGAGCTGGACCCAGGAGGATGGCTCTGACCTCAGGCTGGAGAGCAGCTAGCGGCAGGGCAACTAGAGGCTGAAACAGAGGGCTTGCATGGCCCCTTTCTCCTCCTCCTCCTCCCAGACCCTTAGCACTTCCTCAACTCTTCCAAACCGTTCTAGAGGGTTGGGACGCTAGCTCTGCCCGGCCTCTGGGTGACACAGGCCAGAGATGAAAACTTCGAGAGGGTGGATACATCTGCTTAAAGTCGCATCATAACCAAAGACACCAGAGGTCTGGTGGGGTCTGTGATGAATGGGAACTCTGGCTGGAGTGGATGGGGCCAGCCTGTTTGGATTCCCCAGCAGGGGAAAGAGCAGCGACAGGGAGGGTTCCCGGCGAAATGGGGCATGGCAGGGGCCAGCCCAGCCAGGTCCTGGGAAGACCCTGCTTGTCCAGCTGCCCTCACGGGGACACAATGAAGCAGGAAGGCAGGACATGAGCCCAGAACGGGAACTTGGAGCAGCACAGGCCCGAGCAAATCCCCTAAAGAAAGGGCCAAGAGTGGTTCCTGGGTGATGGGCTCAAACACCCTTGGCAGGTGGTGGCCTACCTTTAAAAATGTCTTTGTCTTCCTCAGTCAAAATCCCACCAGCAGTGAAAATACACTGGAGTATAACCTCCATCAGAAGAGCATCCAGGTCACAAATGCAAACGTGATGCATCAGTGCAAAGCGAGGTCTGCGCACCTGTGCCCACCCCCAGGCAAGGAAGCGGCACTGCCAGTTAACAGAGGTCATCTGCATACACTCTCTGAGGGGCACAACTTCCTCCTCTGCCCAGGGAGCTTTGTCCGCCCCGCCGTTCTACTTGAGTATCCCAAGTGCCATTTTACGTCTCAGACTTCCTGGGTTTTCAGGTTTTAACTTCATCATGATTCCACCTTGCTGGACAACAGATTTTCCAGATCACAGAATGTGGGGCCAGAAATCTGAATGAGATGGATGTCTTTGTTTTAACTGCCATAAGAAATCCACCCAGGAAGTTGGCCAGTGGAGGCAGGAGCTCAGCACACCCGTCCGCCAACAGTGGGAACGAAGGACAGGCATGTCCCCGGACAGCATCTGAGGCCTGGGAGCTGCTTCTTGGAAACCCTGAACCAGCTAGGACTCATGGGGAGGCACCCTGAGGGGACCAGGGGCAGATCTGAGCTGGTTTTACAGTTAATCTGTCAGAGAAACTCTCACCAAGACATCAAGAACAAATAAGCTCCATGTGGCCTCGTCTCAGCTTCTCCCTGCTCTTCCTCTCTCTTTCTCTCTCTCTCTCTCTCTGTGTGTATTTTGCCTCAATAAGGAAATACATTATGGTTTCTGAAGGCAACTGCTTTCTCTTCCTCCCCTGTGAACAGCTGAGCAAAGAATTAATTTGGAGTTTTGCAATGTCGGGCCCTCTCTCATTAAATTACTCCCACTGTCTCTTGGAACCCCTGGTAACTTGGCTTAACGATCTCTTATTCCTTACATCCTGGAAAAATGCTGCGCATGTCTCCCCGCACCAGCAATCTCTGATCTGTTGGCATCTCTAAGTTTCCTTGGCCTTGGCCCCCCTCTCCCAGGCTTCATCCCCTCCCTGACCCTGTCCTTGGCCCTGTTCTGGCTTCCCAACTTCCTGAATCTCTTGCCTTACCTTCTGTTCTCTCTGCACTTCTTTGCTCATTGAATGCCCATGTTTCTGCTCTGCCTAAAAATTCTGCCTAGTCATCCTTGTTTAGAAAAAACAAACTGAAATGATGATGATCACTACTATGTTTTTACTGAAAGTCATTGCCTGATGGTTTACATTTGGCGGGATGGGACAGGCATGCAGCAAGGAAAGGTGGGCTCGACCAATGCCTTTGAAATAATGATACTCAACCACTTTCTTTGCAGAAACAAATGGGTAAGAAAGGGACCTTCATTTCTTCCAATGACCCCAGATTATGTGCGATGCTGGAGAGAAGTACACACATCCCCTTAGCAGTCTGGAAAATTCAAATAAAGAAAGGAGTTTGTTCACATCAAAGTGATGACAAAATTCTGTATAAAGAATTCCATATGGTAGGTCATTTTGCTCCTCAAACCTCTAGAGACTGTCTCATGTGAATATCTGTTTTGTTTCCCTGAGTCTTTGGCCCCCATGTATCCAAGTCCGCAGGAAAATGAACCACCAGCAGCATTGGGACAGGGGAAGGGAGGAGCTCAAAGTGACCTTGGGATCCATCTCTGAAAAGCTCCTTGCCTTGGTCAGGCCTGGGGCAAGTCTGAGAAAGAAGATGGAATCTGTCTTGAAAGGCTCAGTGGGGGAGAGGGCTGGACATTTCTAGATTGTTGCAGCTGGGGCAACGTGCTTGACCACAGGCTCAGCATGCTTAGCACAAGGGTTGTGCTCGGAGATACAGGAATGCGAACTAAGTTAGGGCCGTGTATCGGTCACCTACTGCTGTGGAACAAATAGCCCCTTTCCCCTCATCCCAAATGTAGTGGCTTCAAACAACACCCATTTATTCCCTCCCTTGAGGGTCAGACTTCTGGGAACAGCCAGCTGGTGTTTGTGGCTCAGTGTCTCTGGGAGGTTACAGTGACGTTGTCCCCTGGAGCTGCAGGTTTCAAGTCTTGCAGGAGCTGGAGAAGACTCACATACATGGACTTACACCATCACCACGTGGGCGTCTCTGCCACATGGCTTCAGAGAGAGACAGATGGAGAGACAGAGACAGACAGGGAGACAGAGATAGAGAGAGAAGATGCTGCCTTTAATAACCTAATGCTGGAAGCAACATGCCATCTCTTCTGTCGTGTGTTGTCGGTCAAACACCCCCAATATGGGAGGGGACAGCAGAGTGCCAGGAGCGGGGACCAGGGGAGGCCAGTGACCACAGGCTGGACGTCTCCCTTTTATTCGGGAAGAATTTGTGAAGCCCCTGCCAGGAACCAAGCAGCACTGTGGTCTCTGGGGTTTCAACAGGAAACAGAACAGACCAAGTCTATGCCTCAGGGGGGTTTGCATTTGAGCAGAGAGGTGGACAAGATACAAATAAATACACAATATGTTTCATGAGATGTGCATTTTTTCCACATCTTTAACATCTCTAAATTGACACATGTAAGTCGATGCTACATCAGAGTATATTTGAGTTTATTTTCTCCTCTCCAGGGAAGGGCACTAATGTCTTGTTAAGAAGATGAGTTTTAGGGGCTCCTGGGTAGCTCAGTGGGTTAAGCCTCTGCCTTCAGCTCAGGTCATGATCTCAGGGTCCTGGGATCGAGCCCCACATCAGGCTCTCTGCTCGGCAGGGAGCCTGCTTCCCCCCTCTCTCTGACTGCCTCACTGCCTACTTGTGATCTCTCTTTCTGCCAAATAAATAAATAAGATCTTAAAAAAAAAAAGAAGATGAGTTTTAGGAAGGGGTCATCAAATGACCATTCACAGTGGGAACCAGGGGAGGGCCGTGCCGTCCGCAAGGATGAGTCCTGGGTGTCTGTGGCCTTCGGGGCAAGAGGAGAGGGGGCTGTGTACTGTGTACCTGGAGCTGGGATGAACTTCAGCCAGGGGAGGGGCTGGCATGAGCTGTGGGTGGTGAGGATTGCCACAGTCCAGCACAGAGGAGGCGAGATATCCACATACTGACTATCACTGGCCCTGTCCCCAGTCTCTGGCCAGGGCTCACGCAGCAGAATCCAGGAGCTGAAGGTGGCGGGTCTGGGTGAAACAGTCTCTGGGGGTCAGCCTCCTGGGGCACAGAGCAAGTGGAGAAGAGTGGAGAACAGGGGTGGTGAAGCAAAAACGCGATCAGCATGTGGGATAAAAGGAAAGTGAATGAGAGAGGGGACTCCCCAGGAAGGCAATTAGAAAAAGCCATTCTGTGAAGTCACAGCCGAGTGAAGACACAGGTAACAGGGACAACTAGGGAGTGTCCCAGGGAGGTCACCTGAGTGGGTGTGAGCGTGGGCAGGGGACAGTTACAAGGGAGCAGGCGCTCTTGGCCAGAGTGAGTATGAGAAGCGAGGCTAGGGATAAAGTTGAAAATTGGGAAGATTCTGCATCAGATGAAGGGCCTTGGGGGCCATGGTGAGGAGCTTGGGTTTGTCTCAGGTGTGGCTGGAGCCACTGGAGATTCTGAGCAGAGGAAGGACATGGTCCAGGGTAGGTTTGAACAGATGCCTGTGGCTGCCATGTGTCAAGTGGCCTATAGGGGGCGAGATGGAGACAGAGGACCAGGGAGGAGGGTTCACATAATCCAGGGGAGAGATGATGGCGCTGGGTTCATGGTGGGACAGTGGAAGTGGGAGAAGTGGTCAGGTTGAGGATATATTTTGAAAGGGAAACCAGCTGGCTTTGTTGATTAATTGAAAATGTTGTGAAAGGGAAAGGAGTCAAGCACAAATCTAAGATCATGTTACATAGATCTTGTGTGCTCAGATCCTGTGTGCTCGGGAGGTGTGCTCAGAATGTTAGAATTTATTAATTATGATTAAGAGCCTATTGGTGGATACTGTACATGGCCAGACATTCTTCAGAATGGACTAATGGTGTAAAACAAAGCTCAGCAATGGGGGAGCTCTGATACTCACCCCTTGACACATAAAATGTGTGTGTTAATATCCAACGGGTATCATTAAAGCTGTCCCAGGGCTACTGGTATACTGGGAAGTGGCCCAGCTATCTGCTGCGAACCTGAAGACTGTCTGTGTCATCGGGAGAAATAGGATGTTAATACAGGAAGGTGGAGAGCACCAGGCTGAGTGAACCACGGTGGGTAGGTAGCCCCAGATAAACAATAGGAGGAGGGGTCCTGGGTCCCACCAGCTGGTGTCGGGAGTTATAACAGAGTCCAGACCACCGCTGTGGTAGTCAGTTTCATGGGGAGGCAGGGCCAGGCTGAGCAGAGCGGCTCAGGTGAGCCTGTCCAGGTGAGCAGGTATCACGCAGCAGAGAGAAGGAAGGCTAGGGGGCTGGCTTGAGGGGAGCCGACAGGCAAGTGGGGCTGGGTAGGGAAGGTGGGAAGTTGAGGAAGGCGATCTTGGGCAAAGGTCCAGGAAGACTTGAGGATCTAGCACCATTAGGGCCCCTTGGCTGCAGTGACAGCAGCGTATCTCAACACAGACACACAGTGGGCAGCCCTGTAGGGCATCCCTGGGCACAGGGAGGGCTGGGACCGAGCATGGAAAGGACACTTCTGGGGCCATGCAGGAGGTCTCAGCAGCAGGAAGTGTGGGGCAGTTTGGTCTAGGCACTGCCTCTGGAATCCACCACACAAACCGTCTTTGAACTTGAAGGACACAGAACCACAGAGCCATTCAGAGCCATTGCAACCTCACAATGTCACCACACCTGAGGATCCAGAGGCCAAAGTCACAGGGTCAGCAAAGTGGCAGAGGATGGGTGTGCTCTAAGCCCATGGACAGCCAGACTCGGGATTTTTCTATTGTAACAGTCTTCCTCACTTCAGGCATCCTGGAGCTACCTTCATGACCATTATCATTTACATTATACTCTCTCTCCTATTATTACTTTTTTAAAAAATCTGTTGAACTTTTTATTCATAAGTGTCTGGCTAGTTTTATTTTGGTCTGACACATCAGATACCTTTTGCTATGGAAATAAGCAA
>PISX010000587.1:247071-262051 GCA_004024625.1 Mellivora capensis
AGACTGAGGGTTTGTTCTCTTGAACAAGAGTTCTTTGTTTGAAGAAAAGCAAATAAACTGGGTCCAGAGTAGCTGGAACAGGTGAGTGAGGGGAACTGGGGGGGGGGGGGTGTGAGGTCCAGGCGGTGGGGGCGGGGGGCTGGGCGGGGAGGGCTTTTCCTCTGAGGGAGTTGGGAGCCCCAGGAGTTTGGATAAAGTGGTGGGGGTTCCTGGTAGGATCCCTCCCGAAGCAGTGGGGAGGATAGACTGTAGGGCCAAAGGCACAAGCAGGGAGTCTGGGAAGCTAATGCTGGCCTGAACCAGAGAGCGTTCATGGAGGTGGAGAGAGAGCGGGTTGGGTCTGGGCGTATTTCGCGGGCTGTGATTTTTACCTTGTCCTGTGTCATTAGTCATGAAGGCCCATTCTCAGAACCGAGGCAGACGGAGCGCTCCTGCTTAAGTTGGCTCTATTACAGATACGCATGGTCCCTGGGTTCAAGGGACTCAGGATGCTTCCCTCCCAACGAGTGAGTTAGTTGGTTTAGGGATCAGGGACCACCAGTTCCCTGCACCGGGTGGGTCATGGTGTTGGTGACCCCCACTCCCACTCCAGGGCAGACCCTGAGGCCCGTGTACCCACTGGGCACAGTCCCCAGGGTGTGAGACATGGTACAGGATTTGGGGGAGATCCCAGAGCCCTGATCACTGGGCTTTTCCCCACTGCCCAGTTTAAACTTGCCACGGAGGATTCCCTTTTTAAGTCGGTGGAAGATTGATTTCATTATTTGTGGCACTCGGCAATAAATCCGAGAGTTTCGGCTAAAGTGAGCACTTTCTCCGCGTTGTGTCTTTGCTGAGTATTATTCATCACGTCCAATCACTCGTCCAATCACTTGTTCACCTTCGGGGAGCCCTGGCTGGATAGGGGGGTCGGATGGAGGGGGCGGGTTGGGCAGCGCCTCCCTGACTTGACATCTTTTACTGCTGGTGAGTAGAGGAGGGGACCGCGCAGGAAGGGCCGGGGCTGGGAGGGCGGGTGGACACTCAAGGTGGGCTGGAGTCTCGGAGATCTCAAGAAAGGCCAGAGAATGAACCAGAAGGGGGATTACAGGAGAGGCCTCGGGGCCTCAAAGCCTGGCCCTTTGCCAAGAAAATCTCCCGTGGAGGAGAGGAGGTAACGCAGCAAAGAAAGGAAGAGAACCTGCCAGAGAGTTCCCTGCCAAGGGAGTGTCGGAGATTTTAATTCAAGTTGAAATGTGTTCTTGTTTGTGTACGACTAATTTCCCTCCCAAATGAAGGGTTTTGTCTGTCACTCGGGTGTTTCAATAACAACGGGATAATTAAGGTAGCACGTGCCTCTCTGGTTTGCGAGGCGGGCTGTTCGCATTAACATGTTGGGGAAGCAAACGTGGCTCGGGCTGCTTCCTGGGTCCAAGGAGGAAAAAAAACAATGACAACAAAGAAAGGGAGAACACATCTCCAAATAGAGACTTGGCTCCCGCAGGGATGACGTCATCCGGAAAATGTGAGCGGGGACCGTCCCCCGGAATGAAGGTGAACACCAGGTTCCTGGTGTCATTTGGGGGGACATGAAGAGGACAATTCGGACAGTGTCCAGAGGCTCTGGAAACTGGCGACGGAAATTCACGCACCTCCAGGACCAGGTGGGAGGGTATGTGTGGGGGCGGCGGGTGGGCTGTGTTTTTTCACACCAGCGCATTTTTTTGCACAGTAAATATGTGCAAACGTACTTCAGTTCCACTCACACAAAAAAGTGAATTCACGTCTTTCCCGAACCATATGGATCTCTTAAATTAACGCTTTTTTTTTTTTGCTTTTAATACAGAGATGGTAAATTACTTTCCTGCTGCAGCATAACAAATTACCACTAATTAAATAGCTTAAAACAATATCCATTTATTTTCTCACAGTTCTGTAAGTCAGAAGTCTGGCGTGATGTAGCGGGGTTCTCCGTGAAGGGTCCTACCAGTGAAAATCTAGGTATCTATGGGGGCTGTGGTTCTCGTTGGCCACTTAGGGTTCTCTTTCAAGTTTGCTGGTTGTTGGCAGAGCTCGTTTCCTTCTCGTGCCTTCCATGGGGACTTTGGCATCTTCAGGCCAACAATGGTGGTCAAGTCCTCTTCACGCTTTGAATCTCTAGGCCTTAGTCTTCTGCTTGTCAGGGCTCATAATCATGGCGGGGGGGTTACCTGGATAATCTGGGACCATCTCCCTATTGTAATGTCAACTGGTTAGTAATCTTTTTTTTTAAAGATTTTATTTATTTATTTGAAAGACAGAGATCACAAGTAGGCAGAGAGACAGGCAGAGAGAGGAAAGGAAGCAGGCTCCCCGCCGAGCAGAGAGCCTGATGCGGGGCTCAATCCCAGGACCCTGGGATCATGACCTGAGCCAAAGGCAGAGGCTTTAACCCACTGAGCCACCCAGGCGCCCCTGGTTAGTAATCTTAACTATACCGCTGAAGTCCCTTTTCCATGCAGTGGGATGTGATCATGGAAGTCACATCAGATGGTGACAATTATGGGGTCCAACCCAATATTGAGATGATCAATAACTTGGTACAAAAGAGCAACAGACATTTCACCAAAAAGGTATATGAATGGCAACTAAGCACATGAAAAGACGTCTTTGTTGATGTGACACAGCCTCACCAAGTGATACTGCAATGAACCCAACAGTACTACTAAAATTAGAAAGGTTGACAAGACCAAGGGTTGGCAAGTATTTAGAACAGTGGAGCACTCCTCTGTTGCTGGTAGTAATTCAAATAATAGAGCCGCTTTGTTAAAGTAGTTTTACAGTTTCTTATAAAACTAAACATACACTTACCGTTGGACCTAACGATCTCACTCCTCAGTATTTATCCCAAAGAGATGAAAACCTCTGTTCAATTAATGACCAGCACTCAGATGTTTATAGCAGCTTTATTCATAATAGCTCCAAACTGAAACAAGGCAAATGCCGGTCAACAGATGCTAAGTGAAGAAGCCAGACACAAAACCAGGTACTGATATGATTCCATTTACATGCAATTCCATAAAATTCAAAACTCAGGAGACAAAAAGTAATGGTTGCCAGGCGCTGGTAGTGGGGGTGGGGAGAAACGGACTGGAAAGGGACAAGAGGGAGCTTTTTGGGGTGATATGAGGTTCTTTATCATGACTGATGTGATGGTTACGTGACTGTATTCACTTGTCAAAACTCATCAAATTGTTCACTTAAAATTGGTGACTTTCACATATGCAAATTCTATCTCAATAAAACAGATTTTTACTTTATTTAAAGATTTATTTGAGAGAGAGAGAGAGAGAGAAAGCTCACGAGAATGGGGGTCGAGGGACAGAAAGAGAGGGAGAGATCATCTTAAGTAGACTCTGTGCTTAGCATGGAGCCTGAGGCCAGGCTTGATCTCACGACCCTGTGATCACGACATGAGCTGAAACCAAGAGTTGAATGTTTAACCGACTGCACCACCCAGGCCCCCTTAAAGCTGACTTTTATTTGACAGAGATATAGAGAGAGAGCACAAGTAAGCAGAGCAGCAGGCAGAAGGAGAGAGAGAAGCAAGCTCTCTGCTAAGCAGGGAACCTGATACGGGGCTCAGTCCCAGGACCCTGGAATCATGACCTGAGCTGAAGTCAGCTGCTTAACCGACTGAGCCATCCAGGTGCCCCTAAAGCTGACTTTTAAAAGCAACTTTATATCATTATTGTTAATGGAAAATCAGTGTTACTTGTCAGAATAGCAGGCAATTGTGAAAAGAAACACATATATTTAAAAAGCATAAAAAAAGAAAACAGAGATCCCAACTTTGAGACCCTCTGCTTGGAGTCCCAGAAGGTTGCAAAGTATTGGTCAGCTGAGGCACAGGGTCTTCTAAGCTCAAGTACTTATTGGCAGAGTTAATTTCCTTGTTGTTGCAAAACTCATGAAAGCTTACTTCTTCAACATCAACAGGAGAGCATCTCTGGCTTTGAATTTCTCCTTTCAGGGAGGTCCAGGGCTCTCTTTTAAATGTCTCCCTGGATTAGGTCAGGCCCAGGTAGGATAATCTCCCTTTTGATTAACTCAGACTCCAATGATTAGGGACTTTGATGACATTTGAAAAATTCCTTTATCTTTGCTGTATAACATAATGTAAAACATGGGAGTGAAATCCCATTGTAATCACAAGTCCTACCAACACTCAAGGGGGAGGACTGTATACACTAAGATATGCGTACACCCCGGGGTGGGGGGTGGGGGGCAGAAATCTCTGGTGCCATCTTGGAATTTTGCCTACTACATACACTCTTTCTTTAAAAGGATTTCTTTGTTGGGAGTTCTTTCCATCTTTCCCTTTTGCTGCCATCTTTGTTTGTCAAAGCCTTATTTATTCTTGGAGACCTGGCTCAGATTCCCTTCTCATTCACAACCTTCTTAAGGGCTCGGGGAAATAAAGGTTTGGGTTCACCTTCCTCTCTCTGAGTCCAGATGGTTTGGTCTTTGTCCCATTCACTGGAATGGGTCATAGGGTACATGCTGTCTGTTGTGGATATTTTCGTTTCTTCCTCCCTCCCCTTCACATCTGCCATCTCCATCAGCACAGATAGCCCGCACCCAATAACAAGACAAAACACAACCAGTGTGTATCCTTCCATGTTTTCTTTCTACTCATATAATCCCATAATCCTACAAAGTGAGTCACACACGCAAGCACGCATACAGGTATAAGGGCATTTTTTTTTTTTTTTTTGTGGGGGAGGAAAGTCATTGTTTTACGAATATGGTCTTACATAATAGACTTTTTTCTGCATCTTGATGTTCTCACTCAATACCTTGTAGAAACACTTGCGAGTCACCTTGTATACCTCTACATTTAAGTTAGTTCTTTATGGGATGGTGCAATACTCCATGTATTGGATAACTTTGCGAAGTTCTTAGCTGCTTCTCCAGAAATGGGAATTTGCTTTGCTTCTGGTTCTGTGCTGTTTGAACAATGCTGCACGATGTCCACACTGGTACAAATGGGACGGATTTCCAGCAGCTCAAGAGCCAGATGTAAACCCAGGGTGTTCGCACTTCTTAAATTTTATTAAATGTTGCCAGATTATGTTCAGAGAAGACTGTACAGGTCCCCATTTCTACTAGAGTATAGGAGGGGTCACTTGCCCCAGGTAGGATTTAGGGTCCTTTTAAATTTTTGTCAGTCTTATAAGGATAGTCACAACTCAGAGTTGAGTATGAAATTTCCTGACTCCTGGTGAATTCAAACATCTTTTCTTTACTTCTTCCCCATCTCCTGGCTGTTTTTCCTCCTTTCTGTTTTTCCTTTCCTTATTCTAATATTGGGATTTGCTCTTTTGCGAGTGGTCTCTTTATAACTTTTCCTCCTTTTCCTGGTAACTTTTAAGAGTGCCCTATATACTATAAAATTAGCCTTTATTTATTTACAAATAATTCTACAGATTTGTGGTTTACATGTAGATTTTATTTATGTAATCTTATGATATGCAAAATTTTAATATTCAAATATGTCTATTTTTTCTTTGATTTCTTAGAATTCCCATCCTTGATTTGTGAGCTCTCTCCAACTACTACTGTATTATTTTCGAATTACCCTATATTTTCTTGTAAGCTTTTTATTTTATTTTTTATAATTAAGTCTTAATAAGGCACTAAAATTTAATTTTACATAAGGCATGGGGATGGGATCTATTTTAATTCTAATTTTCCTGCAAAGGGGAAACCATTTGCATTGGGATGGTGTGTTGAACAGCTCACTCTCAACCAAGGGAATCGAACCAGCCCTTTGTCTTATGTTACTCAGTGGTTTCTTGGGGGCTCAGCCAGGAAAGCCAGGCCTTGCAGTGCCCTGAATTCAGCTTTGTGCACAAGATGGTAAATCTTGGGTGCGAACTTTTGTTTTCTCCTTAACCAGCTTGAGCACACGGGGCAAATTGGGGAGCCCCTTCTTGGTTTGGTCATCTGTTCGCTTAATGTTGGTTGACATCTGTTATGTTCTAGGCTGAAGAAAAACGTCCATTCTTTATTCTCTGTGTTTTTCTTTTGGTCGAATAGGAGATGCAAGACAAGCACGGAAGCAGTATTATTCCAAAAAGAATGAAGTCTTGCCATTTGCAGTGATGTGGAAGGAACTAGAGGGTATTATGCTAAGTGAAATAAGTCAGTCCGAGAAAGACAGATACCATGGGATTTCACTCATTTTTGGAATTCAGGAAACTAAACAGATGAACATGTGGGGAGGAAAAAGAGAAAGGAGAAAGGGAGAGGGAAACCAGTGGAGACTTAATGATAGAGAACAAACTAAGGAGGCTGGAGGGGGAGTGGGGAGTGGGGTAACTGGGGGATGGGCATTAAAGAGGGCACGTGATGTGATGGGAGTCGTATGTCACTGATGAATCACTGAATTCTACTCCTGAAACCAGTATTACACTCTATGTTAACTAACTAGAATTTAAGTAAAAATTTGGGAAAACATTAATAAAAGTAATTTTTAAAGTAAGGAAAAAAACCCAACCAAACAAAAAGAAAGCACCAGAGGTCCTTGTCAATCAAGGGAAAGAGTCCCTTCAAGCAGATATACCAAAGACAGGGACACCAATGCTCCAAATAAAGGGGACAGGTCTGGTGGAAAAGCGTTTGTGGCTCTAACTTCAAAAGTCAAGTGAAAAGTTTCAGAGAAAGAGTGTTATATTTAACAAAAGTCATGCTCTCGTTGCAACCACGCACTGATACTTAGAACGGAGAATGAAGAAGGTATTGATTTGGGGGTGTCGTTTTCCTGTAACCCTCCTGCACCTGACACAAAATTTTTCACAGTTTGAACAAAGGAATTTTTGTTACTGCAAAATACCTCCGGGCTCTTAGATTTCCCCAAGGCATTTTTCATTCTTTCATACACAAATAGTTCTCTTTAAAAGCACACGTCAGCCGGTCTCCTGTTCACCAGCTTAACTGCCCTGTCTTCAGGCATCGACTGGCTTTGTGAGCTTTCAGGAAATTAATGAAAGGCGAAGCTGTTGCAAAATGTGCTTTCTCACTTTGCAATTGGTTTTCATTTACTTGCATTACATGGGCGGATGCCTTGGGTCACCTGCAGGGACACGTGCCCGTGAGGATATGGGGTGGCTGATAGAGGGGAGACAGGTGCTGGTGGGAACTTGATTTTGGAGATTAATTTTATTGGTGGTCCGTTAATAAGTGAACACTTTTGGGCTGTGATGACCTCGTTACTCTTTTCAAGTTTGTAGTAACTCTGGGGACTCAGTTCAAAAAGATTATGTCGATGAGGACTTTTTTCTATAAGCAGCTATAATCTACGAGAAATTTCGGTGAAATGATCTGGTTGTCCCAAGAAGGGAGATTCTTGTCCAGTTGGGAAGCTCATGAGGAAGTGGTGATGAGGGCTTCTTGGGGTGGCAAGAGCAGGCTGAATGGTCCCTGAAGGATGAGTTGGAGCTGGGCGTGCAAAGATGCTAGAAGGGCATCCTAGCTAAAGGGAACAGCATAAGCAAATGCCTAGAGCCTGCCATTCCCCACCCTTGCTCTGTGCAGAATCCTTTACATGGTGGGCAGGGTCCTGTTTCCTCTAGCCTCTTCTGCTCCCTAATCTCTTCTTGGGGCTCCCCTCACTCCTGTCAAACTAGCTATTCCCAGAAAGGACCAGATCTCCCTCCCTCAGATCTTCACCTTTGCTTTGTTCTTCTCTGTTCTCTGCCCAGATGTCCACTGCTGCTCCCTCACCTCTAGGGCACCTGCTCTGATGTCCCCTTCTCCATGGGCTCCTTCTGACTGTCCTCTCCCTCCACGACTCCCCCACCCCCACCCTGCCCGCCACCACCTTTCTCAGGTCACTCACCACCCTGTGATGACTTTATGCCTGACATAGGGCCTTACGCTGGAATCTTCCAGAAGCCGACCCCGAGACTGGGTGTGAGAATAGCAGTGCATCTGGAGGAGACCCAGGGAGCTTTGCAGGAGAGCGGGGAATGGAGACCGGAAGGAGAAGGGCTATCACATCAACCCTGGTGGGTGGTGAGCAGGTGGCCACAGTGGGACGCAGGGGTCAGTCCCCCTGGTTTCCTGTGGGAGACGGTGTGGGACAGGCCTCAGGGGGAAGTGTCCCCAGTTCCCGTCTGGCCCTTGCGGAGGGCTGCTTTCCAGGATGTCAGCCCCCAGCCACGTGGGCTCCTGCCCCCAGCGGCCTCCAAGGGAGAGCCTCAGGGGCAGAAAGAAGCCAGCGAGGGGCAAGTGTCAAGGAAAGTGGGGACAAGTGGCCCTGGCTGTGGGCTGCGCTCCCTGTCCTAGGCTGTCACTGCTTGTCGTGCGTCTCCCCCCGTAGACTGGGAGCTCCCGGAGCCGGGTCTCCGCTGCATCCCCAGGGGCCTCCACTGTGCCTGGTGCGTCCCATGTTGGGAGCAGTCATACTCATCCCAACTGTGGGACGTCCTTTACCATAATTGTTTTATGTGCAAATATTACTAGATTTGGCAGTGGGAGCCCCTTTATTCCAGTTTCTGTTTCCTGGATTTGCCCCACCATCCCTGGATCATTTCCTGGCTTTCTGGTTCAACATAAAAAATCTTAAAACAAAACAAAACAAAACAAAAAACAAAACCATGAAAGACAAAAAAGAAGGTGCATGGTTGTAGGAGCCGAGTCAACCAAAGACAATACACGATCATTTAGAATTAAGGAAAAAAGGCTCTCAATTCGGACTGTACATTAAACTGTATTTCTGTGTCCACATTAAATGTTAGGAGGGTAAAAAGGGTTTGGACACCGTGCAGGAGATCATTTTTTTAGTGACATACACTTTGAAGGGTTTAGGCAGGGAATACCATGTTTGCATCATTGTCTCAAGTGATTTGGTCAAAAAAAAGGGGAAAAAATCCAGACCCATTTCATAAATAATGCACATAGAGACAGAAGCAGGCGTGGCACGGTGTTAGCGGCTGTGGATTGAGATAAAGGGGATGTGGTACGGGGCTGCTCACGGTACTATGCTTTAAAACGTTCCGGGAGCTTTGACATTTTTCAAAACAGTCAGTTTGGGGAAACAAAATAAAACCAAATAAATCAGACAGAATAGGAATTGCAGACAGAGACAAACCTCCGGTCCTTTGCCTGCCCTGTAAAAGAGCTCCCGTCACTGCTGTCTCCGTGCGACAGAAGGAATCTACACACCATTTGCTTTTAGCAACGAAAGGTTAACTCTAGACAGATTTGAAGAGCCTTTGTCTCTCTGTCATTCGGGAGAAAGATAATAAGGCAACGAAGGAGGGAGGGAGGGAAGGAGACAAAGAAAGAAGAATGGAGGGAGGAAGGAAGGATCCGGACATCTGAGCCGGACGCTGTGTTAGATGCTTTCTTGTACACTCTTCATCTATTTCTAACAATAACCTTCAAGAGACAAGAAAATCGCGGCTTAGAGGAGTCAAAAACCCGTCTCGTGGATGTAACAGACAAGCTGGTCATCTCGGATAATAATGTCCAGGGGAGAAATAGTATTAAATCAATTAGACCGAAGCTCCCTGAACACAGAGATCGTCCGTATCCCGACTGTAGAGACCACTCCGAAGCGGCAGGAGGGAGGGAGGGAGGGTAGAAAGGGCCCACGGCCACCCCCTGGCAGAATCTAGACGGTCCCATCGGGGGACCCCTCTCAGAATATCCATAGGCTCGAAATGACCAACGGGCTACTTAACAACCAGGCATAGTTACCAGAAAAGAGAAAGTTCTGGACATGCCCATACCTCCTCACCTTGCCCCTTGACGTACAGCGCTCAGTCACCGCCTTGGGGCGGACGGTCACAGCTTTGCTGTCCTGCCCACTGCTCCCCTGTACCGTGTTCAGTAAGTTGCTATCCCTGCGGCAGGCAAATCCTTTCACCCCAGTCCTTCCCCATATTTGGGGCCCCATCTGCTCTGGAGAGACAGTACTCTGACCCTGGTTCACCCGTGCTTCAGAGAGAGCTTTGTAGCAGGAGGGGCTGTGTCCTTCCGGCTGAACCTGGAAAAGCCACCCGACCTCTCCCCTCGGTGGCACCTTGGCCCAGAGGGCGAGTCTGGGAGAGCAGGTAGGGTTCCCCTCTGCCTGGTACCGGTTCTGAGGAAGCCCCAGCGCCCCTTCCCCAGCAGGTGGCCCAGCCCTGTCTTCACAGCAGGGAGGGAGGCCCCTGGGGACGTGGCCTTGTGGAGCAGTGGGGCGGGTCAGGGTGCAGCCTCGGGACCCCTGGCCTGTGACCCGTGGGAGTGTCAGCTCTGCAAGCAGACACCAGCGGCTTCCTCCGCCATTTGAAGAGCTCCAGAGGCAGGCAGGCTTCTGCCTTTTGCCCCACGATGCGGGGGAGGGTGTGGGAAAATTAGGATATTTGATTTAGGGTGAATGGGTGGGTCTATCCCCCTGCCCAGACTGCCCCCTCCCATGCCCTGTGGCCCAGGAAGGGAAGGACACTTTGCTAAGACACTTTCCGATTGCCCTGGGTAGAGACAGAAGCCAATTAGCCAACTAGGGCAGCTCTGCCCACCACCTTCCACATTCAGGCCGTTGCCTCTTTGCTTCCCACGTGGACAAAGAGACTGAAAAAGGAACCAAATCAACATCTCAGGAAGGAAAAATATCTTTGATGAACGAGTTAAATGAAGATGTCTTGAAGAAGCATCTGAAATGACGCTCCCTCCAAGGTCGAGAGCCAGTGGCCCTTCCCCGACCGCTTTCTGTCGCTCCTTCTAGAAGGTGCTGAGGAGAGAAGTGGTCTCGCCACAGTGGTTTTGGGCTCACGAGCCCCATCCAGGGAAGTGGGGTCTGGACATGGCGGGGGGCAGAGCCCAAATCTGGTCACAGGGTTTCCACCCAGAAGTCATGCCTGTGCTGGAGCTGTGACCAAGGGGGCGAGTCGGTCACCTGGTGCTTTTGGAGAAAATGGCCCTGATTTGTAGCTGTTGCTGGTTTCCGTGGGGTAAATCCGCCTGCCAGGCCGATGCCCAGCTAGCAGGGAGTGAACTTCCTGAACATTCCACAGTCGGCTCTCAGAGCTGCTGTCCTCTGCACAGCAGAGGGACAAGGTGGGGCCCCTTGGGGGGTCTCCTGGCAGATGTCAGGGTGGGGGGCACCATGGGGCCATGGTGGGCTTGCACACCTCACCACAGAACAGCAAGTGATTCTTGCCCCCAGAATCCCGGAGGAAGAGGGTCTGGAAGATTCCAGGCCAGTTAACAGTGGAGGAGAGAAACAGTGGAGGAGAGAAACCCGTGGGCAGACGCGGGGCAGGCTCTCCCAGAGAGAACCCACCCTAGGGGGCTCGGAGAGGACCCGGGGAGGCTCCAGGACCCTGAGGCTGTTTGGGAAGGACTCTCCTGTGATCAACCTGCAGAAGCCAAACCTGGAGGGAAGGGTCGTGAATGTGCTACAATTCTACCAGAAAGATTATGCAAAACATTAATGCTTGATTCTTTTTGATTAGTCTGAGAATTGGGACACATGTGCCACTATCCCCTAGAAGTTGTTAAATAGGAGATACAAGCTTATTTTTCCATCAAATTTAGTTTCGTTTTTCTAGATAAAGCCTTTGTTCAGAAGAGGTGGTCGAGAACAGGAACTCCCCTGCCAGTTACTAGCTGGGCAAGCTTCCTGTGCCTCAGTGTCCTCATCTGTGAAATGGGATGATAATAACAGTATTGATGGTGTGGAGGACTGAAGGCTTTAGTGTACGTAGAGTGCTGAGAACAGTACTGGCTTGAAGTAAATCCCAGGTAAATGTTGGTTAAGTACATCACAAATATTTGCTGTGAAACTTTGGTCCCCAAATTAACTGGACTTGCCTAAAATTGCTGTTTTACCTGTTTGGATCATCCTTATGTAATAAAGACCTCATGTCATCATGCATGGTTCTTGCTGGGAAGGAGAGGCAGGTGATATCATGGGAGGGGATTTGGGGGACCAGACCTGGGCTCTGGGCCGGGGTGTGGGCTGATGAGAGACACAGGAGAGCTCTCCCCCAAGGAAGTGACGTTTCAGCTGAGACCTGACAGGTCAGCTGTAGGTAAGTAGGTGAGGGATTGGGGGTGGAGTAGATACTCCAAGAGGAGGGAACAGCATGTGCAAAGGCCCTAAGGTGCTAGGTGTATCCAAAGCCAGAGGAGAGACCAGCATGGCCAGGACCCCATGGACACTGTGAGTGTTGGGCGGTGGGTCTGGTAAGGGGCAGGGACCTGGGGAGTTTGGGCTCTGTCTTAAGGGCTGAGGGCCCTCTGGAAGGCTTGAAGCAGGGGTATGACTGGGATCAGATTGGCTTCTTTGGATGCTCCCAGTTATACTGGGATGCTTTCCTGGTTTGGGGTCTTGTTTTCCTCTGCATGCCCAGGCATAGCTTGTTTCGCAGCGATGGGCCTGGAGGGATGGCAGAGCTCTGTTTTATGGCCTTGGTTGCATCTCAGAGAAAATCAGTGAGGAGGGTCAGGAAAACTGAGCAGCGAACTCTGGTGCGGGCAGCTGGGTCTGGAGTCAGTCAGCAACGGTGTCTTGTTCTGGGGCCAAGTTGGATCCAGGGCTTTGAGCAGAAGCCTCGGGACGGGTCCAGAGTCACGGTGGGGATGGGCTCCGCCAAATGGAAGGACCAGCCTTGGGGACATTGACTGGCAAGCACTGTATCGAGGAGTTCAGATCCCCCCTGGGTGGCTGTGTGCGTGGGGCCCCAGGAGACACAGGTGCATCTCTGCAAACACCCTCCGTGCTCGCAGTTTGCACCCCTGTGAGACATGAAAATTATTGCAGTTCCTCGAGGGGGTACATCTGGGCCTCTCTGGTTCATCTGTGCTCATTGCAGAGTGAACGCACGACTTCATTAAGTAACACAAGCGGCATTTGGGGTAAAATATAGAGAATTAACTAAAAGTCGGGGGAGCAGTGAAGTCCATCATGGGGACATTTATGAATAAATAAGGGGCGAATGCACGGCTGTATTTCAATGAGACGTGGGCTCGGCCTGTCGCTTCTCCCTGCCTGGCACGGGCGGGCGAGCCTTTGAGGAGTCTTCTAATTAAATCTTATTTGTCAGGAAGGCGAGATGTGTTTGTGTTTCCCCGGGGCTCCCGTTGTTGTGAACTTTGCAGTGTTTCCTCTGAAAAATGCTCCTTTTCTGCTCAGCAGAGCTGGCTTGCTGGTGGTTCCCTGTCCCATTGTGAGGGGGAAATGCTACAAGTTCTCGCTCAGGCCATCCATTCTCCCCTTAAAGGATCCCTGATGTCATCGTCGGACGATGATGGCTGGTGAGAAAGAACACGAGTCCGTGTTTACATACTGTGGCATGGCGGAGTGCGTGTCCCTGCCCCTCTGAGTCATAGAGCCTGTCAATTGCCCGTGTTCATGACCTCTGGCTCCACACAGGGTGGTCTCTGCCTGTCATGTGGGGGGGGTGTCGCTGTTGACCATGTCAGCTTCTCGGAAGCCTGTACTGAGCTCCCATTAGCGACGTGTCCTTCCCTCTCCTACGACTCAGTCTGGTTGGTGTACTTCGTGTCCCTCGTTAACGCGCGCACCATGCGTGTCCTCTGTACCTCTGTGTGCAGTAGCAAAGGCTCAAGTTCAAGGTCCCTGGCGGGGAAACAACACCATTTCAGGTTCACGGACATCCTCTGCAATCAGCATCGCCTACTCATCAGGAAAACAAGACCTTGACATTGTTGGAGAGAAGCAGATACTTGACGAGCTCGTCAGCATAATCCATGGTTCCTGATCTGTATCAATATGAAATAAGAAGGCATTTGAGTGGAGTCAGGAAAACGTAGCATCACTCCCTCCTCCTCCTCCCACTCGACATTGACTCGTTCATGGATGAAATTGCGTCTTTGTAACGGCGAAGCATGAAAGATCCTGTGTAGTCAAATTAGTATCATGGGAGCAGAGAGTGGAAACAGGTTATTATATGTCCCCTCGTCCACGCTCCTCCCAGCAGGTGGAAGTAAGAAACAGGAGCCTAGATGCCAGTGTGAATTCACGAGCAAGTACTCGGGAGAACCAGCACAGGCTGTAAAAGGGAAAGCGGGGCCGACGTCCCAGGTAACATGTGTGGAAAAGACTTTCATAAACAGCATCACTGTCGTCCAGGAGCAGTTTGTGGATTTGGCCACAGGTTGTGCGTCCTGTCGCTTGTCAATGAGTCTGAATGTCTGTGCCAACATCTAGAGGATGTGTCGAAGCATCTCGGAGATTCCTTGAGCCGAGGGCAGGTGTTGGGGTCCCAGCTCTGCCACCGCGGGAGAGCTGGGCAGACCGCCCTCCCTCCTCGGTACACTGCTCCCTCCCTCCCACACTGCTAGGAGTTGCCCAGGGCAAGATAAGCAGCCTGAGAGATGGAAGAGAACCTGCTTCTGCTGGGGCTCCCGGGAAAGAGTCTGGATCTGAGGACATCCTGAGGCGTGTCCTGGGGAGAATGACACCTTGAAGTGGCAAGTGCGTTGTGCAGGAATCACAGCCTCTGATGGAACAGCAAACCCTCAACTTATGGGAAGTTCCTGTTTGGGGTGGGAGATCCCTCGATCACTGATGGGGGGTGTAGGTGGCGGGCAGAGCACAGTGGGTTCTATGGTCCTGCGGGAGTCAGTTTCTGGACTGGAAGACTGGTGGGGCTGAAAAAATAGGTCGGGGTGTGTAACCGTGGTCTGATAGGTGTCCCTTTCCCACTGCGTCCTTATGTCCCCATCTCACTCCTCCAAAAAATCAGCTCCCCAGGGAAGAGATTTGTTTTTTTCCCCCCGTCATATCCCAAGCACTTGCAAGAGTGTCTAGCACACAGTTAAGCCTTCAACAGCTAATGTAAGGACTGAACAAACGTACACACCACGTCAGTCTCAAAACCAGCTTGGCTGGGAAAGGATGACGTTGTGGTTCTTGACATGAACGTGGAGGCAGAAGCTGCAGGTGTTCCCCGAGCTGCAGCCTCTCACCTCCTCCATGTCTTGCCTCCAGGGTGGAGGT